>JAJIBD010004016.1:0-187691 GCA_021461705.1 Cryptotis parvus
GAAAAAAATAGCTACATAAAAATATATTTAGAGTCAAGGAAATAAATACTATATATGTATATATGTGTATATATACATATATGTATAAATATAAAAATAAATATACATACATATATACATATGTATGTATATTTATTTCATATATATATATCACTTGTATCACTTGTCTTCCCTGCTGTTCATTGATTTGCTCGAGCAGGCACCAGTAACATCTCCATATGTCCTGTCGCATGCTGAGTGTAGTCTAAGGGCATCTGCTCGCTCCAGGAACACGAAGAGGCTTAAACCATTCCTCCGGTAATGTGAATGAGGTCTATAATTGTTTCTGGTTTTGGCATATCAAATATGACACAGGTAGGTTGCCAGGCTCTGCCATGCGGGTAATATACTCTCAGTAGTAGGCTCTCACCTCGTGCATTTACTGATGAACCGCAATGGGGAGACTCTGACTTTTCTCTTGGGTGGAGCTCTGATAAGCTGTGGAGTCTGGATGTTGGAAATGACTGCCCTTATGGTGTGAGGGTTCATCTGGCTTCTTGTGAGGCTCTACTGGGATGGCAGGCCAAGGCTAGAACCCGCCTTCCCTCTGGGCACCTCATGATCAGCTGAGCACAGGGAGAGACCATAGCAGCTCTGCCCGGTGTATCTAAGTCTCTGGATCAGGCATACCTGGGCTTGAAATAGGCTTCACTGTAGGGAAGGACTCTGACAAACAGGGTTTGAGATAAGCTTTTTCTCTTGGGTGGAGCTCTGATGAGCTGTGGAGTCTGGATGTTGAAAATGGCGGCCCCCATGGAGTGGAGGCTCCTCTGGCTTCTTGCGAGTCTCTATTGGGATGGCGGGCCAGGGTTAGAACCCGCCTTGCCTCCCGGCACCTCATGATCAGCTGAGCACAGGGAGAGCTGGTAGCAGCTCTGATCCATATATATAAACTTTACATATATAAACTTTTCTATATATATATAAACTTTATATATAAACTTTATTTATATATACTTTCCTATATATAATCTTTATATAGATAAACTTTATATATGTGTATATATACACATATATAAAGTTTATGGGATAAGCTTTATATATGTGTGTGTATATATACACACACACACACATATATATATATAAAGTTTATGGGACAGAACAACAGTAGAGTGGATAAGGTGCTTGCCTTGCATGAGGCTGACCCAGATTCAACCCCTAGCATCCCATATGGCCCATACCCACCCACCAAAAGTGATCCCTGAGCATTGAGCCTGTGATAACCCCTGAGTAGATATGGGTGTGACCCATCACTCCCCAAAATTGAAATACCCCTAAAAGAGTTGAAAGCAGTGAACACTAAACAGAATCTCAAGATGGGGGCCGGGCGATAGTCCAGCGGGTAGGGCGCTTGCCTTGCATGCAGCTGGCCCATGCCGGCCCCGGTTCAATCCCCGGCATCCCATATGGTCCCCGAGCACTGCCAGGAGTGATTCCTGAGTGCGACGCCCCTGACCCGTTCTGTAATCATAGTCTGAAGGAAGGAAAAAAAAGAGAGACCAAGGGAGTAATAAAGAACCGCCATGGAGCAGGACGCCAGGTGTGACCCAAAAAACAAAAATAAATAAAGTACCATCAGAAAAAAAAAAACAAAAATAAATAAATAGATAAATGAATGAATGAATGAATGAATGAATGAATGAATGAATGAAAATTTTTAAAGAAAGAGAATCTCAAGATTAGGGGGAAAAGTCAACACTAATTTTCTTATGTTCTGTGAAATTACTTGGTCCATTTGAAGTTAGGGATATGGCTCAAGTGTTAGAGTATTAGATTACGGAGGCCCAGAATTTATTCTCCAGCAGCTCTTGGTCACCCAAACACTGACCAACTGGACCTAATTCCCTTGTGTCCCCAGCACCACAGGGACAGAACAATGCTGGATATGGCCCACATCAAAACAAAATTCTGTAACTCTTTCTTTAAAAGTTCCTAATATAAAATAAGTGATACGAAATAGAACTCAATATTCATTCCTGTATCTCTTATATTAGCAGAAAATTATACATGCTTGTTTTTATAGCACAATTGATACCATTCTTTAAAACTATGAAGGTTTTGCTTTGCTGAGAGCACATATTTAATGAACAAAAAATCATTCACCCTCAGGTTATGAGTGCCTAGACACAGGCCAGACAAACTGTATAAAAGGCTAATTTGTGAACAGCTATTAGCAGTCAAATTTTTTCTAAAGGCTTAAACAGGCAGACTTAATTTTTACCATCTAATTATTCACAACCCACCTTCCCCCTCAAAAAAGTGAAGCAACTATCTTTTCATACATTACAATTTTCTCTTCAAAATATAAGATACACAGTAAGTTAGAGCATTACAGAGTGTTAATTAGAAGATACTTTCACAATAGCTAAAGAGACAGTTCCTTGACAAAGAGGGGATAGATAGCAATGTGGTAAAAATAAGATAATTTGTTCTTTGTGTCTTAATATTTGGCTTGAACACAATACTAAAATTTTATTTCTTTAGGACTAAGATCTTTAATGTAAACTCAAAATCCAAAGAAGTATCTGTAACAAACATAATTCATAAAAAAATAGTTTTTTTTTTGTTATTAGCGAATCTTTAGTATAAGCAAGAAATTCAAATATACCCTTCTGGAATAGTAAGACTATGACAGAAACATTGTTTTAAATACCCCTGATCAGATTAAAATTTTGCCTGTATACACTGTAATTTCTTAAACAGGGCAAGAGAGTTTTGATTAAAATTATAACATATTGGCTTTATCCCCCCTTTTTTTTTTTTTTTGGGTCACACCCGGCAATGCTCAGGGGCTACTCCTGGCTCTGCACTCAGGAATTACTCCTGGCAGTGCTCGGGGATCGTATGGGATGCCAGGGATCGAACCCAGGCCGGCACAGGCCGGCCGCGTGCAAGGCAAACGCCCTACCGGCTCCGGCCCCTGGCTTTATCCCTTTTAACTGGAATCCATTCTAACTTTCTAACTACCAGACTTCTGCTACTTGCTTAGAAATTCGCACTTTTCAAATAGAGTGGGTTGAAAATCTTGTTATTCCAACAAAATCATAGATGCTATGAAGCATACTGGTTTTGAGGGTCCGCCTGCAAACTACTATCCTGGAACCCCAAATGACCTAATAAAAGCTTCCAACCCTGGGGGTGGGCGGGGCTTAGGGGATGAAGTATAGGAAAATGAAAACCTGTGCAGTAACAAAACCTTGGAGACACCACTTAAAATCAAAAGGCCATTCACATTCATTCGAAGGAAAATAGCGCTCAAAGTCTTCTAAGAAATTCTGTGGTGGATGCCATAGTCATTATTGCTTTGGTGTTTAAACGGACTCATCTTCAGTGGGTTCTAACCACCGAGAAGAATTTTTAAAATAATAAATAGCTTAAAAATTAGAAGACACCATACTGCCAGAAGGAACAGGCGCCTTTCCCAGTGTTTCCCAAAGCAGACCACCCCACAGCACCCCCTGGGACTTCTGGGGTGGCAGAAGCCGCCTTGATTGCCACTGGGGGTGGGGGTCCTTCTTTGTTCCCTTACTGCAGGTAGATTTCAAGGGTGGCAATGAATGATGAAGAGGGCAGAAGGTCAGGCAAGGCAGCCTCCAGCTTTTCCTCACATAAAAAGTTGTGGCACAAAGAATTAATTTAGCTGTTCAAAGATCCTGACTGGGAGCTGCGGGTTTAGTCTCCAAGACGCATGACCCTCAGCTCATCACTGGTTTTGGCACTGGAGTTTCCCAAGGCATACCAGGGTAAGCCCTGTGTCCTGGCACTGTGGAGCTGGAGAAGCACAACATTCTTTTTTTTTTTCTTTTTTTGGGTCACACCTGGCAATGCTCAGGGGTTTCTCCTGGCTCTGCACTCAGGAATCACTCCTGGCGGTGCTCGGGGGACCATATGGGATGCCGGGATGGAACCCGGGTGGGCATGGGCCAGCCCTGTGCAAGGCAAATGCCCTACCCGCTGGGCTATCGCTCCGGCCCCAGTACAACATTCTTGGGAGTCCCTGATTAATGGTTGGGATCCTCCCACCCTTCACAACCAAAAAATAAAAAGTACTCCTGGTTAATAACTGCGTAATTCATAAAACCAGAAAAATACTGTCTAAACTTTTTAGGAAACACTATAAAAATACAATAATAATAGTAATAATAATAATATATTTTCTATTTGGCTTCTTTTTATCTGTCGTAAGGGAATATTCTAACTTCATGAAAAATCCGATCAGAGTTCTCTTTATTGTTCAAGTACAGACTGTCTAATTATAGCTATTACTGAAATTAGAAACATACTTCCAGTTTATCTTCCCCTATCAGATGAACGTTTTATTTATTTGGTGTGCAGAAGTATTTACATCGGCACAAGAGAGGGCATTTTGTCTATTTTCTCCTTGTCCTACCAGATCACAAAATACACGTTTTAAGGTGGGGGAGGCTGGGTGCTGTATATATCAGTTAAGTCTTCAAATTCTTCCAATAGTCCTTACTCAGTGACCGAAAGCCCTGAGATTTTTCTTATCAACGCTGTAGAGAGCAACTCCTTCAGACAGCTCTCCACAGAACCCATGTGAGTTTTAAGTAGCAGCACAAGAAAACATGTTTACGTTCTCATCATATTAAAATAAGGGGGTGGGGCGGAGCGATAGCCCAGCGGGTAGGGTGTTTGCCTTGCACGCAGCCGGCCCATGCCGGCCCAGGTTCCATCCTCGGCATCCCATATGGTCCCCGAGCACTGCCAGGAGTAATTCCTAAGTGCAGAGCCAGGAGAAACCCCTGAGCATCGCCGGGTGTGACTCAAAAAGCAAAAAAAAAAAAAAAAGGGGGATGATCAACAGAAAGCATAGGGATAAAAAAATCCTGCCTGGACAAAACCTGAAAGGATGGGCATGCCTATATGGCAGGCCTCTTTCTTGGACAAGCACCGTCAGCAGATGGAAACGCTAACTGGTGTATACACACACACACGAATCTTGGCTACTGGTTGCCTCCGTTAGTAAAGAGAATTTCATTGAGATGCTTTTAAACCAGGGTCAGCAAATTTAAGGGGCCTGCGGGTAAACGCTTTAGGAGTGTGAGCACGGGCGTCCACTTTCCATGACAACTGTCATGGTGGCACTAGCGCCATAAAGACCCTAACGGACCATAACCCCTTCAACTACAGAAACAAGCAGAGATTCCATGGGACAGACATAATCTGCCAGACAGTGGTCTAGTCAAATGCCAGCTCCCACTTTGAACAAATAGGGCTTACCTTGAGGGGAGGAAAAAAAATCCAGTTGTCTGCCCTAGGTAACAAGAAGGCTGCAGTAACTTCACGTGTCACACCCAAATCCAGGGTGAGAGGAAGAGGAAGAGCGATAGGGAGTGCAAGAAGGAAAAAGAAACCTCATCCGTCCCTTGTGCCAAGAAAGCAAACGTTTTCCCCACAGCACCTTGATGTCGACCCCCCCCTCACCACTCCACAGCCCATGCCCAGCAATAGAAGACCACTGGTTAGACACCAGCAACACTTTCAGAACACAACACCAGAGTCCTAAGTGTCTTGGTCAAATCACGAGCCATCGCCGGGCCTAGGCATATTGCTACCGCAATAACATGGGTTAAAAGTTTAGTTGGTAGAGATCAATGGTTACGGGCATACAATTAAAAGCCACTGAGATGGCTCAAAGGGTTGGTGCACATGCTCTGCATGCAGGAGGCCTGGCTCCGATCTGATTCCCAGAGTTCAGTTCCACAAACCAAAGACACACACACACACACACACACACACACACACACACGTCTGCAAAAATAAAGGTGTTTGCTGCATTTAATTTCATTTCCTGTTAGTTTTTCTGCTGTAAGGAAGTAAAGTGTGCTTTCTTAAGCCCTGAGGTTACGTATTGTTGATGAGGAGGGGGCGAGAGAGCCAAAGAAGAGTGAATCTCTCCGGCCCCTGCCCAGCCACAACTGAATGGGAAAGAGGGAGCGACAACCTCCACGGCACCCACCAGCTGTGCTCTGAGCCCAACCTCTTAGCCTGGCTCTGCTTCGGTTTCTCCAACTGGGAAAAGAAAGTTGTCCAGTGAGAAGCACTCTACATTCTCAAGTTGCAAATCCTGTGATGGCTTTAAATGTGTTGTCTGATTGGGCAAAGCCAGCATAAAGACAGAGTGAGAAACCCTCAAATAGTCAGGCTCAAATCCCACACGTGGAGGGTTCCCAGGAGTCAAGTCTTCAACTCAGAAACAGGATTTTATTTAAATAAATTTTCACACATTGCTTAAAGACTGGTATTCTATTCAATCCTCCCAGTTTCCAAGAAAATACACGTGTAAGAAGGGCAGTTAACCTTTTAAAAACACTATAAATGTGTCTTGTAAAAACTATATTGTTTCTGACAACAAACTTGAAATAGCTCTCAAGTCCAAAATGGTAACTATTCTAGTTAGAGCACTAACTTGGTCTTTCCCTTCCCAACAAACACACACCTTCATTTAAAAAACAAATAAACGATTCATTATTCCAGGACTAACTTGGGATGCTCCCCAGTAAATTCCTCGTTATCACAACACAACACTAATATTTACACAGAGAAGGTGGTGATAACGGAAGTACTGAGATGCTGATCAAAGGAACCATCCTTTTAACAATGGAGTAGAAATTAAAAAGTATTGAGGCTCCTTTAAAATTCTGCTTTTCCAAGAAGGAACCAAATGAGTAACTCTACAACAAATTTGAGCCAAACAGGAAGAAACAAAAGAAAGAAGTGAGAGGGAAAGAGAGCAGTTTTGGAAAGAAAAATTTTGTTTAGCAAAAACGTTCTCCTGTTTTTTTGGGAAATCTAGTTCAACAGTCATATAAGAGATAATATTATTTTCAATATTTGGTCATAATTTATTAAGAAAGATATTCCCAACTAAGCAGATATTCTAACACTCCAAGGAATAAATGCAAAAATATTATTGTAATTTAGTGATTTTAAGTCACTACTTAAAGATTTGAAAGATGGGCAAAACTGAAAATACAATTTTTTTTTTTTTTTTTTTTTTTTTTGCTTTTTGGGTCACACCCGGCAATGCTCAGGGGTTACTCCTGGCTCTGCACTCAGGAATTACTCCTGGCGGTGCTCGGGGGACCATATGGGATGCCGGGGATCGAACCCTGGCAGGCATAGGCCGGCCACGTGCAAGGCAAATGCCCTACCCGCTGGGCTATTGCTCTGGCCCAATTTTTTCTTATATTGGAGAAAATTAATTTTTTTTTTTTTTTGCTTTTTTGGGTCACACCCGGCAATGCTCAGGGGTTACTCCTGGCTCTGCACTCAGGAACCACTCCTAGCATTGCTCGGGGACCATATGGGATGCCGGGGATCGAACCCAGGCCGGCATGGGGCAGGCCGGCCTGCAAGGCAAACGCCCTACCCACTGGGCTATCGCTCCGGCCCATATTGGAGAAAATTTAACTTGTTTTATTCAAGTATCAACTATAACACTTTGTGTGACAAGCTATGGTAAAATATACTTATCACTAAATTTGAATACATATATAAGCAAGACGTGTTTAAAAGAGTCTTTTATCGATGTATCCCAAAGACACAAAAACACTAGCTAAAAGAGACATGGACACAGAAGCACATGCACTGTATCATTGTCTACTACAGGCACGATCTGGAAACAACTCAATGTGCAACAGCTGATGAGGACTGCAGGAAACGGGCCTATTTGCACAGTGGAATATTACCCGGCTAGAAGAACAGCTGGAAGGTGGCATTTCACCACAACTAGACAGAGTTAGAGGCAATGAGTACAAAAAAGTCATGAGAAAGACAACTACTAGACAATCTCGTTCCTTACGCAGTCTATAAACACTAGAGAGCTGGGCTGGAGGCGGCAGGACAGACAGGGTCACCTGCTTGGTACCTGCGTTTGCTCCCTGGCACCTCCCAGAGACCTACGAGGAGTGATCCCCGCACATAGCCAGGAGTAAGTCCTGAGTACCACTAGGTATGGCATATTCCCCCACCTCCAGCAATAAATTTAATAAATAATAAAGACTACAAAGCAAGCAAGGGACTAGATTATGGTCAGTAAAAACAAACCCTAAGATTCTTAAAGATAAATGGATATGCTGAGTGGAGGGAGAGGAGTTGGAAAGGGACCTCGGGGCAGGAAGTGGAAGATATTGGCACTCTGCAGAAAAGGTGGTATAGGAACACCGGGCATATCTAAAATCTACATATTAATTATTACCTATTATGGTATTTCAATTAAACATAAATAAATAAAACAGCATGGTCGGGTAATCTGGATAACTACTGCAGCACCAAGAGTAACTATCCACACCTAAGACTCCCACATCCTTAGGAGAAAGGACAATAAATCATGGTATGTCCCTACTCTCATGGGGAGAAATATTTTTTAGAGTCCAAATGAAAAGTCATCAAAGGTGTATTGTTTGACAAAAAGCACAAAAAAGAAAGGAAGAGGAGGGGAAGGAGAGGAAGGAAGAAGGAAGAGGGGAGGAGTGAAGAGGAAGCTACCCCACAAGCCCAGGGCAGCAAGGGAGTAGAAAGAGGGTTTATTCGGGCGCCGTCCACGGGGCTGTCACTGTGCCTCATTAGCAGGACAGAGCCCGCCAGGGAGGCCTCTGGGAGATTCCGCTGGGCTCAGTGCGGACACCCCAGAGGGTTAGCAGGGGGTTCCCCGAAAGTCCATTCTTTTCTGTTGTTTGCTTTTTTGTTGGGGGGCACACCTGCCTGTGCTCTGGGCTGACTCTTGGCTCTGTGCCCATGGATCATTCCTGATCCATGAGCACAAAGAACCATATGGGATGCCGGGACAGAACCAGAGCCAATCACACCTAGGCAGGGCACGAGCCTTACCCACTGTACTCTCCGGCCGCAAATGTGCATCCTTAAAGCAATGAAGAAACTTCCTCTGAATAGTACTGCGGTTCTTCACCTCCACCAAACACATTTCACTGTACACAAACTGCCCCCACGGTCACCATCGGCTCTGACCCCCATTTGCCGATGACACCCGCACACCCTGGGAAAGGCCCTTCCAGACTAAACTCGGTGTGCATGAGACACGTCCTAATCCTCCACCTGCTTGCCAGACATGCGGCTTCGCACCCCAGGCGCCCCAACCAGGCGCCCCCAAATATACCCCGGAGCCCAGGTAGGCCGAAGCAGAACCTGAAGTGCCCGCGACGCTCCAGCTGACCCTGACGGCCTCCAGGTGCCTCTCCCTACCCTGTAGGCCACAGGGCCTGGCAGAGGCCCGGCTGGGGCTTCTTTATGGACTTTAAATCCTCCTGACTCTCGCTTTCCATGCAGGAACCCACGTCTCCAGCCGGGCACGGTAGCTGGGATCCCACTCTGGAAGGGGGGGACGATCAAAGGCGGCCTGGCCAGTCTTGGGAAAACATTTCCACTGAGCAAGGACATACTGCCTGTCAAAAGGTTATTCCCACCGCGAAGGGGCACAGATCACGTTACCCCGAGTAACAACATGAAAGGGCAAAATCTGGCCCGAGTCACCCACATCGGTGTTTTTCTTTCCAGCCGGGGCAAATGGGAGCCTCAGAGCAGCACCCGGCGTCCTTCTTATCACTGGGCGCGGGTGGGGGCGGGGGCGGGGGCTGCCCCTGACCAATACAGCGCCCGGCCAGCCGCAGCCCCCGTCCACCGCCTTTTATAGTTTTTCTTTCCATTCAGAAACAGCTCACATTCAGCACGACTTTCTCTGTCTTAAACTTCTTTTTTTTTTTTTTTAAATCCCTGCAACCACTAGCTATATTCTGTAGAAGACAAAATAACTTTGGGGCGTAAATCTTAATGTCAATGACAGGAAGGCTTTGGTGAACCATTACCATAAATCTGACAAACGCTAATTTGATGGGAGGCTGTATCTGTCTGCTGCACGGCCAGTCTAGACAGTCTATTGAGAAATCCTAAAACACAACTGTTTGTTCCCTGTGACACCATCTGGATATGGCAATAAGCGCCGACCCAGCGCCATTCACACATGGATCAAAGCACATGCTAATGCTATCATGAAGTCATACACATAAAAAATTCAATCTGAGAACTCGAAGCAATTTTCCTAAGTCTTCAGTGAAGAAACCCCAGACTTAGTGCGACTCAAGCTAAGTGCATGGAGGGGCGGGGAGGGAGGGGGTAAAAAGGAACAGAATATTTAATGAGCTTGGCTTGCAGAGGAATGCAGGCCACCCATTGTATTGGAAAAGGCTCACGTCACACTTCAGTCATGGTACCCGTCAGGGTGCCCTTTACCAAAATTGATCTGAGGACCTTTGTAATTACCTGTTTCAGCCCAGGGAGGGAGGGGGTGGGAAGGAAGGCGACAAGGCAGATTCAAGACAAGGAATTAAAGAAAGGACCCAAGGTGTAAATCTAACATTCTAGTACATAGGACTGAACTGGCAGGAATATTCAATATTCTACACAATATTAAAAACCTTTCTTACTAAACAGCATTGTGGCATCAGATCAAAGAATTAAGGGCCTCCTACTGAACTCCTTTAAATATTACCAACACAAGAGTCTTTCTAGTTGTGTGTAAAACAGAAAGAAACAAAGCCCTTTGGGGTGGGCGGTGGGGGTGCCCACCCTCATCCTATAGCTGGCTGGAGAGAAATATGGCTTGAGAAATTCCTATTGCTAAGTCCAATGTGGAAGAATTTCTCACTTTTCCCAAGGTATTTCATTTCCCAAGTCAGAAATGAATAAGGGTCTTTATGAATTCGCTTTGAGGGAAGTTTTATAGTCAACATGGTACCCCTTCAAAACTTTAAGCTACTCTTTCAAAATCTATCACTCAATGGCCCCACTTCAGTTGCAAAAGACAGAGATCTGTTTAATCCTCACCACTCTGTGAGCCCGACTGTTCGGGCGCAGAAGAAGATTCTCCTACTAGAGCTTCATGCCACGAAGAAAATGTAACTTTTCTGCTTCTTGACTGGCTTTATCAGATGGACGTATTTAAAGAAAATGATCTGATGAATGCGTCATTAGTTTGGTAATCTCTGCTAGGACACAGACATAAAAATATCTCTGGCTTTCACATTCGTTCAGATGAGCGACATACATTCCCACCAACCTCTTATTTCACAGAAGTTGAAACAGTCGTTTCTCCACAGTTGGGCCCGTGTGTGTACATCCACAGGCTCACAACATAAGTGCGTCCTTGTATTAAGTATTTCAAGGGGGTTAACCGGCACCCCAACTCTCAGGATTGATAAGCTATTTTGCTAGCTGCCTCCTCAATCAGAGATTGAGACTTCTGCAAATGTGAGTTTACCCAGAGGTTCAGCTCCTGGAACATCCATGCAGCTATATACAAAATGGTTGGTGAAACAGAACCTTTCTATTTAGCAGCACACACATCTTCTCTCCAACACCTCTTCCTGGTAGAGCCTTTTTAAGGTAACAGAGAATAAAAATGCTCCGAATTTTATGCTCCAAATTTTTAATGTCTTCAAGCAGAATAATGTCAGACTACATCTGTAACCAGTCATTTTGCAATTCCAGATGCAAAAATTTAAAGAAAATAAAGTTAAGACAGTTTTCCTAAATTCTGCCCAACTTTAAAGACTTCTCTCTAAAGCATTTTACAAAACATATCTTCTCCTATAAAGGATGATTAGTAACATGATGTTTCCTAAAAAATAAAAAAGGTTAAACTATCATTTTCAGCATACCATAGTACATAAAATCTTCCCTGACAGTATCTTAAAATATGAAAACTTCAGGAAATATATTACTTGCCAATTGACTGTGTAAGTTTCTGTTCCAAATGATGACCATACATTGTGGTTTTATATCTAAATGAAACCAGTTCATTATTACAACAATATACTCTAGGTCGCAAATAGAAAACTGGAGCAAAACTAATACAAGGTCATAACCTATCCTTCACCAAAGAAAGAAAACTCCCTGAACTTCCAAATTAAAAGAAACTGTAAGATATGATATTAGCTATTTTGGTGCAAATGCCATTTAGCACAGAGCAAGATATCTTAAATGAATTAAAATGTATTTGCAAGGCAGACGTGTAAATCTGCAGGAATCAAAAGAATTAACGCGTGCACATCTCAGATGACCCGCCAGACTGACTAGCTGTAACCCTCACTAGAGTCGAGGAGAGAATATGAGACGAAACAAGTGCGAGATTATAATCATTCTTGTGAAACTTTTTATGCATTTGTGTTGACTGTTTCTACAAATATAATTAAAAACCTATACACCATTCCCCCATGTTGAACTGATTAAATTACAACTGATAATCATGTTGTCTACCAGTAATGCCTTTCTTTCAGACTGTGGCTATAATTCTGTATGTTTAGAAGCAAAAAAAAAAAAAAAAATCACCCAAACATTGCTTAATGTCGCTAATCAAGCATTTTCAGATTTGGGTTAGAGACGAAGCAGCAGCTGGAGCTATCAGGGCTGCTGTGGAACAGTACTGCCATCTACCGACCGCCGCGCCACAGCGCAGCTCCGGAGGAGCCAGCCCAAAATACCAAAAGTGGGGATCTGAAAGCCGGTTCCCCACACTGGTCCCTCTGAGTTTTAAAAGATACAGTCTTTAAAGAAAGGATGCAAAGGTAACAGAGGAACTAACTCCAAGCGGCTCATTGGATCCAGATGGCAGGGCGGAGGTAGACAGTGAAGGCGGGAGTGGGGGATCTAAGAGTGACAGGGGTCCCCAAAAGATGGGAGCGCGGAGGGGGCAGGATAGTGGCATTCTGGGGTGGAGGGTGACAATGAGCTTCTGAAGAGGGCTGAAAAAGAAGTCGTGAAATGTATTCAAGGATGTCAACCCTTGGCACCTGAACTCTAAATGTTTTAAAGGTATCTTCTTTACCTTTCCACGTATAAAGGGTTGTTGTTTTTTATTTTGAACCTGGAGTAAGTAGTGGCCGGCAGATTGACTGGGTGGCTAATATGCCAGCCAGAAGGCAGCTGTGCCTCTATCGACGGACTCCTCTGGTCCCTACAGAGAATTCCTTCCACTATCACAAAACAGACTTGCCCTTCTGCCCTGGGTAAGCAAGAGAGAACACAGCTCCTCGGGAAAGCGGGCGCAAAGCAGCCGAAGCCAGGCTGGACGGCACCATCGATGTCAAGCACAAAACAGTTGCAGATCCACACCCCTACACCCCACACCAAGTGTGGGGGCACTTCTTTCTTTGGGGCCACTGTAAGTCTGAGTCTGGTCCAAGATCCTGGCCTTTTAAAAAGCCTTCGGAGATGGGGCCCAGGGTGGCCACGTCAGGGGCATGCTGGGATCCTGAATCTGACTGAACACAATCAAAAGCTGCAGAACATCACACACTCGTTCACCACGTTAAGGAGACTTAGCACACCTTAGCCCATACCCTAGATGGCACCCAGGCACTCTGTACAAGTTCTATGGATTTTGCACTAGTCAGAAAGATGCGAGGGAGGGGGATGCACAGGGCACATTATGAAGGTGTTTTAAAAGCAGCCTGGGCCCCTCTAAAGGCACCTAGTCTCCTATCAGTGTGCATTCACGCTGTATTTATTAATGGCGGCCTAAACACAGGCAAGCACGCACCACAGAGATTTCACCATTCCAGAGCGGGAGGGCCACTGCCACGCTACTTTTCTCCTCTTTTAAAGGCAATAATCTGCCCACAGATTACAGACACGAAAACACGTAAATGACAGATTTTTAAAAGGAGCAAGTCTCCACTAACGTAGCCCTTTTAGGCCACCTAATTGCAGAACTCCAAAGAACCACAAAATAAACCGAAAACCCCAGACATAAAGAGATCCACTTATTAATTAAAAGCCGCTCGCTTGCTATTAAAATAAGGTTGGCCATGCATACTTTATTGCTGTCACAGTCTCAGATGAGGCAGTATTCAAAACACATAAAGTAAAGTTGAATAGTTCTCTATGTCGGGAACAGTTATGTCATGTCTGCGCACAAAACTGTTTGCAGGGAACACACAGAAGATAGTCGGGGGCGGGGTGAGGCTAAACGCATCCCATTTCAAATTCAATGTTGTTCTTGGTAGGAGCAGCAAGGTGTGGCTCCACAACCCAGTGGGTCCAGGTAAGCCTGAAACCGCACCTGGTTGAAAAACCAGAACCAGGAAACAAGACAATTACAGCAAAAGGCTGGGAAACATTTTTTAAATTAGGTATCAATTAAATAGCAGTCATCTGGGAACTTTTTGTTCATCTGGGTCTTGTTTTCTAATCAATACTGTCTAAACCTCACGAGTTCTCTACAGGAGGAGAAGAGGCAGTAATCAGCGGGGGAAACAAGTAAGTGGGGGGTGTGAGGCGAGAGGAAGCGGAGAAAAGCCAGGAAAGGGGGAGAAGAACAACAGTAGCCACTCACGACTTGTAGCACAATTTTTAAGAACATCCCCAAAATTACATTTGGAAGATGACATGCAAAACGTTATGGCTCCAACGGGTGGTTCTCTCAGAGTTACGGGCGTCCAGCTAGTCAAATCAAGAACCACCACAAAATTCATCCTTCCATATTTAAAATTGATCTCGTTGTGACAGAAAAATACATCTTGGAGGAAGACTCCCTTTCTTTTCACTGCCCTCATTAAATATCAGAACACACCAAAGTTACTTATAGCCTTTAACTGTATGGAAAGAATAAATTCCTATAATAGATTATAAACAATGACAACAACAACAAAAACACTATCACCTTACTTTATGGGGTACTAATAACCATGTAAGTACTTCAACGGTATGGTAACTGCCATATAATTACATTGCCTAGTTATTTATGGCTCCCAGATTATATGGTACCAGAGCAAGATACCTGTTACCATATGTAGATATTTGCAGATGTGGAAAATAGTTTACTGTAAAGGTCAAAATTGTCTTAGAAACTGACCCAGCATATGAACGTGATTTCTTTATCTTTCCCTCTCCTCCTTTTATTCGTTTTTGCTATAGATGAAAGGGCATGGGGGGAGGGGGATTTTAGAGGAGAGCATTCCCGAGCCCAGGGTTTTCGGAAACGGAGTCCCCCAGACTGCAGTAGCTTCAGCAACTTTCTCCCCAAACCTGGTCCACCCCAGTATTTCTGTGTCCTCTGCCTCAGTACCTGGAAATACTCTGGCAATGGACTTCAGAGATTAATGGCCTGAAAACAGCCGCGTTCCTCTAGCCTGATTCTGCAGCACAATCAGCAGCATCCCACCCCGCCGCCCCTCCCTGGAGCCTTTGGAGGTGCTCTCGGTACTAAGGGCACTGCGTGCAGAGGCTGTGGGACTTCCTGCCAATTTCACTTGGCCACATGTTTGTTTACAGTGTAACTAAATGGGTTGACTCTAATTACACCAAAGAGTAAATCCATTTCAAATTTCTCCGAAATTAGCACTGGCCCCTCTAGCAAGAGATAAGAAACCATGCACATTATATAATTTATTGTCCTCTGCTTAGTTTGGGGAAACTAATCGATGCCCCCAGGAAACAGCAGCCCAGCTTCGGTGGGACTCAGGGCCAGTGAAGAGCCTCAGCTTTAAGCCTGATGAGTCCTAGGAGTAAAATCAGTAGACACGTGTCTTTTTCTTTTTCTTTTATTATTTCTGAATAAAGTTCCAGAACTCAGGGCAGCGCAGTTCACCCTCCACTGCCTCTACCCGTTCCCGAGGGTTGACCTTTTTCTTTCCGCCAGCAGTCAGATCCTTTGCCCCCGATTACTTTACCAGAGGAAAGGAAGAATCTCTACCTTTAGCCTTCCTTTGCATCACTGTTTGAACAGACAGTAGAGTTTCATGGTCGCTTTTCACTTTGCTTAAAAATTCAGACCCCAAATAGGCACCGCAAGAGTTGTAGTACATTCTGCGTAGGTCAGAAGACAAGCATTAGAAAAATGAAATGATTTTATGATGACTTTGCTTTAATGGGGGTTTTACACAGGGGCTTTCCTGGGAAGATATCCAGGCAAACTGTCCAAAGCCCAGAAAGAAGGAAAATTTCACCTTGATGCAATAATAGAAGAGGGATTTGCTGAGTCCTCATTTTAAATGAAACACAAACTTCAATTCCAGCCAGTTAACTGAGCATTCTTCTGTCTTCTAACTTAAGGGAGCTCTCACTCTTTTTTTTCCCCTTTCCTCTCAGCTTTCAATTCTTACAATAATAAAAATTACTCAAGAAAGCAGTGGGATGTATCTAGATAATACAGGCATGCACACACCCATACACACAGCCCATACACACATGCACACATACACACACGCCCATACACAACACATGCCCATACACACATACACACATTCCATACACACACCCATACACACACGGACACACACATACACACACATACATATGCATGCCCATACACACATGCGCGCACACACATACATACACATGCACACACATACACATTCATGACCATACACACGCACACGCCCATACACACATGCTCACACACACACACACACACACATCTCCAAACAAGAGTTACTAAGAGCCCTGAAGGATTAGGAGAAACTATATCCCAGACAATCCCACTCTTGCTAAACATGAATTTCGCACAAAGAACTCGATATAAACAAACCACACTTAATAAGAATAAATAAAATGTCTGTCTAGTTTATTCAGAGAAAGGCTGGCAGGGCAGGGAAGGGAGAAAAGGTAGGTCCTGGGATCCAGACGAAGAAGACTGTTGTGTTATTTGGCCAGAAATACACACAGAAGACACAAGCCTTCATTCACAGTAGGGCTTTCATTTGAAAGTTTGGAACATTTCTGAACAATAAAATGGTAGGAGAAACTCAAGTGGCTTGAAAAATACTCTTCCTAAGCCAAACAGGCTTAAACAAAATACATTTTTTAAAAACAAATATCAAATACTAAAAGCTGGGAAACAAACAAGAAAGGTCAAGTTGGAGTGAAGGATGGAACCTAAAAGGATAAGAAAGCAACTTTCTCTAACTCCAAAGACTCTCTCATTTCTAAGAGGCACAATTCAATGACTTGAGCTGTTCTTTGAAGAGAAAAAAAATGCAGCTTAGAGAGGCTGTAATTCGGCTCCTGAGTATTTTATTCAAAAGTAATACTGATTATTCAAGCCTAAAAGGTCCAGAAATAGAAGGCAGCCACAAAGTGGCACCAGGCTTAAACCACACGAACACCCTCAACTAATGTCCGCTTTACTACAAGATCAGACTAGAGCTCATTCCACATAAAGGAAACAAACACAGCTAAAATCCCAAATGGTTCATTATGGACCCCTGGTGCTTGTTCTATAAGTCATCTTGGTGTTCTAGGAACTTCTGTCCGAACTAACATTGGCAGTCCAGGAAACAATAAATCAAAGGTGGAGTTTATGCCTGTCATGGCATATAGTCATCACCTCCTTCAAAGGTAGGAAGACAGAGAACAAGGAATAGGAGAATCTCTGCTGTCTCTCTGTCTCTGTCTGTCTCTCGGTCTGTGTCTCGGTCTGTCTCTCTCTCTGCCTCTCTTTGTCTCTCTCTCTTTCTAGACTCTCTCCCTCCCACTCCCTCTCTTCCCTTCCCCTCTGAGGACCATATGTGGTACCAGGGATAGACCCCAGGCCAGCCCCAACCAAGACAAGCCCCTACCCGCTATATTATCTCTCCACTCCACTTTCATATCTTCCCAGAAATGAAGGAATTTTTCAGCCAGCCACTCATCCACAGTAGGGGACAAGTAGATATTAATAAACTGGGAAACCCCGCCTTGCTCATTGATCTCAGCCTTGGCCGAGATCATTCACAAGAGCGCCACATCGTCTGGGAGTCAGCAGGCCTTGAAGGGTCTCATGCATCAGGACTCAAGGCCAACAACCAGGGCAGGGGGAATCTCCTGCCCGCTCTTCCGGACAACAGAAACACACGCTATTTTAAAATCCACCTAATGTTTTATACTTTACAACTGAAATAATTATATCTGAAATAGCTTGGTTAAAAAGAACAAGGAAGAGGTGCTTAGGCTAAAGGCTAAATGAAATACAGGTGAGATTAAAAAAAAAGAAATACAGGTGAGGTTAAAGGCTAAATGAAATGCAATACAAATAGGAATTAATATTCTGAATTAACAAATAGTTTCAAGACTTGGACAGTGCCTATCCTGAATAATTATTATCATTTTTCGTTTTAGAGTTGACGGAGTTCACTGTTAACTGGTAGCTCTCTAGAGTTACATGCTAATGTGAAGTCTCTCAAATAGGCCATTTCCGAGATGGGCAAAGGCTGGGATCCTTGTCCACAGTACCGACTACCGGTGCTTTCAGAGAGAAGTTCACTAACAGCATTATCGAAAAAATGGAAATAACAGAGCCACTCATTTTGTAAGTTCTTAACATTTCAAGAAAACTAATCCCAAAAGCATTTATACCTGAGGACTTGGCAAGGCCCACACTAAACAGACTAACAATATCTGTCCCCAGTTCTTTCAAATTATGGAATGAAGCAACAGATCCCAACTACAAACTAGACACAAAGAAAGCAAAATGGACCAAGTACTCACAGGGAAAAGATTGAGTAATTGGTGGGGTGGGGGATGGGGGGTGGTTACGAGGAGGAATAGGGGAACTTCCTAGCAGTGAAACCGAAGCAATTCAGGAGGAGGTTAGAGGGATGCTGGGATACGGGCAGTGCCTTGACGGAGGAATGTCAGAGCAAAGGGTACAGGAACCCAATCAGCAGAATGCAACTCAGGGCAGAACCGGACACAGATGCGGCCAGAACCTGAACCAGCACTCAGCCGCAGTGGGTTGGCAGCAACACCAGGAAGGGGAACACACACGCCCAGGGAAGACCACTGGGGACAGGGGACTGCCCTCCATTGGACCAGCCCTTGAGGGGGAGAGACCAGCATGGCCCAGAGCATTACAGCAGCAACTAAGCGAGATAAAACCCAGCAAGTGGGGTTGGATGAGGAAAGCAAGAAAAGGCATTTCACTGTGAAGAACCTGAAGGGCCAGCCAGGCAGAGAGAATCTGCAGAAGAAACGAGAGATGAAGGGCTTGGTGGATCTGTTGATTCTATTTCTAACCCCCAAACTTTCAAATGGCTCAACTGTAGGACAATAGACAATGGTATTTAAAAAAAAAATAATGCATAGAAGTAGTTATAAATCAGCATCTGAGCTCAACAGAAGGAGATTGGATTGTGAAACTCGGGAGGGATCGAGGGACTGGAATGGAAACCTTGGACACCATCCCTGTGAAACCGTAGCGCCACAGCACCCCTGAGGATGGGCGGAGTGGGGAGCAGGGAGGGAGGACCCCGACACTTATTTCCTTTATTATACTTTATGGTTTGAATTCTTATGAACACGCACATACTTTGAGTGATCGTGTCTAACTTTTCACACAAAGGGGGTAAAAAGGGAAGGGGGATGAGAAACCTGAAGCCATAGGACCAGACAACAGCACAAATTTGCTGTTCAACTACTTCACGGACTCTAATTCACTGGAGGAAGCGGGACCAAGTGTGACCCCACACCACAGCACTGCACCCGCCGCTCTACCACAGACGCACAGCGCAAGGCAGAGCTGCTGAAATTCTCTCAAGCTGAGATTCTCTTCTTTAAAATGCACAATCATAAGAAACCACTTGGTTTGCTGTTGTAAAGATGAGAAAGGTTAATGCTGTTTAAATACCGAAGGACAGCAACAGGCGCACAGCAAGCTCTCAGTTAAGACCTTTAGTTTTCAGGCCAGAGAGACGGTGCAGTGGGTAGGGCACTTGCCTTGCACGCTGCTGAGTGGGTTCCATCCGCTGCACCACATGAGGCTCCAGTCCTGCCAGGAGAGTCCTGAGCACTAATGCGTGTTGACCCAAAACCTAACACACACACACACACACACACACACACACACAAGCACGCACGCATCAATTTTAATTTAGATCATTTTGCCAAGTTTGAGGAAACCTCAAATTTAAGAGTCAAATAGAAAAACTGACTGAAAGGAGGTTTTCAGAAAAGCTGCAAGTAATAAAATGTATGTCCTGGAGTCCAGTGGAGATAAACCAAATTCTTTTATTCATCCAAAGATGTGCTGTTTGCCTGGGACAACAGCTAGAATGTGGAAACAACCCAAATGTCCAGATTATTTGACAGTTGTGGCATAATATACACTGGAGGGGTCAGGGGATAGTGTGGCAGTTAGGCTGACCCAGGTTCAGTTACTGGCACCACATGGTCCCCTGAGCACTGCTGGGATAGCCCTGGCGGTCCCCAGCTCTAGAGGGAGAGAAGGTCAAGGAACAGGGAGAGACTAGTTGTTGGATTTGAAATGGACAGGCGAGGTGACCGGGGGTTACGGAATGAGTAAGACCCAAGGGAGAAGTCAGGGTTTGAACACTTGGAAATGAGGCTACTCTGGGTCATACCAAGGTGCAGCTGGTGGCTGAGGAGAGGGAAGAGAGAAATCCAGTGGTGAAACGGGAGGTGGATGTTACCTGAGGAGATGTGAAAAGACCAACTGGGTGAAAATTGGATCAAAGTTAGAACGAATCCAAAGATGAAAAAAAGTAGCATTTCTGAAGATACTTTCAGAAGACTATCATTAAACATGGCTCTCCTGGGCTGGGAAGATAGTGTAGGAGGTAACTGGTTCCAATTCCCAGTACTGCATATAATCCCAAACACCAGTTGGGTCACTCCTAAGCACAGAAGCAGGACTGGCCTCTGAGCACCGTCCTCACGTACCCCCAGCCCCGAGCAAAATAAGTTTCACTAATAATGCCTTTGTTTTTGCCTGTAAAGATTTGTAAATCCTTCCTGTGAATAAAATCTCTTGCAAATTGTCATCACCAGAAAAAGAAAAATCATCCCACTATTCAAAAGCCTTCAACAGAGGGCATTAGGGAGATGAAATTTTTCTTCTTCTCCCCAACCCGGGGGAAAGACACTGCCACTGAACCCCTCTCTTCCTTCATGCACGATGACAGGAAAGAATGATGACAAGTGCCATGTGCTCTAGCTTAATCCCAATGGCACGCCCTCTCCTATCTCTGATGGCTTTTAACCCTCGTGGGCACTTCCAGGAGGACAGTATTACAGAATACCTTTTTGCAAATGAGAAAGTTGAGCTGTCTGGGGCTACAGGACTTCCGTTGAGGTCCCAGGCCTTCCAAAGGTCAGTTCTTTCCCCTAACTCACTCTGTACCAAAGTATTTCAAGGGCCCAAATGACACGAAATGCTCAGTGGGACAGATCGCTGTGCACAGAAGGTCTCTACCCCTCATGACCACATAAATAGGGGGTGGGCAGGGCCTGATGTGCCTAGACATCTTCAGTGCCAGGTGTCATCCTCCAGGTGGGAAGCCAGGCACTGGGGTCAGTCCCCAAGGTCACTGGAGCAGCGGTACAGGGAAGGGAAGTATAGACAGCCTCCCTCCGGGACGGGATCTCCACACAATGGCTTTGCATAATGCAGGAACTGTGGCAATGTGCTCATAACTAACAGAAGCCATGGACAAACGGAGCCCACAGAGAATCCAGAACGGAAGCACCAACCTTAGAACCGTCAGGACAAAACAGAACATGTCCCTGGTTAGGGAGGTTAAAATTGTCCTCGGATCAATGTTTTTGTCTGGGAGGGATTCACATGAGGCATCAGGAGGTAAAAGAGGGTGAGTTGCAGCGGCGAAGTGCATCTTCTCAAACCAAGTGAGAGACAAGGCACTGAGAAAGGCCGCTCTTGCCTGGGTGCCTTCGAGAGGAACTGGCTCCGAGAAACCCATCAGAGCACTCATTCCCAAGGGCATCTCATCTTAAACACAATCGCCTTCCAGTACCTGCCTTACATGATCTCTGGTCACTACACAGAAAGAAATGAAACGGTACTGCTATAAGCCAGGCAGGCTAGAGCTGGCTGCCCGGGACAGCTGTCCTCTGACAGGACGTGTGAGATCCCTCCTAGACTGCGGGACCCTGACAAGGCTCCCTGGCTGTTTGGCTGAAGTGCCGATCCGGAAATTGTGACCCTGTCATCAGGTTCTCCATGTTCCCATAGTCAGATGAATGGGCAGATCTCATCTCCTGTGGGAGGACCCAGAAGGCTGTGGGTCCAGCAGTGTCCAGCCAGATGATGGTGGCACGAAAACCAAAGAAGTGGACACGTCACATAAGTAAATGCTATGGTCTGTGAATAGCAAAAGATCCTCAGAGACTAGACTCAATCTATCCGTTTGTTCTAGCAGTTCTTTTCCAGTTTCATTTGAATCATCTAGAAAACAAACAACACTTTTCCATTCTTCTTCCATCCACCATCAGAATTCATCCCAGAGAGCTAGAAGAGGGGTGAGTGTTGGCCTTGCATGTGGCCAACACTACTTTGAGGTTCTTTGCCTCTCTGGGAGTGAACCCCAGTCGTAGAGTCAGCACTGGCAGAAAACCTACCCCCCAAAGGAATTCATCTTTCTGTGCGTGTGACATTCAGATTTCATCTGCATGCTGACAGTTCATCTCAACTCTATTAGTCTCACATAGAGTGTATCTGGAAAACCTCCTTAGGAGCTCGCCGTCAAAAGAATAACAAACTTATTTAGAAACATGGTTTGAAGGAAGCCATCCATTTAGGTTGGGCCGCCACTAGAAGGGAAGGAGAACAGGGCCATGAGTGGATAGGAGAAAGGCATGAAGTATGAGGGGAGTGTGGAAGCTGGACACCTAGTGGCAGGGGAATGCCGGGTGTCAGGCTGTCCAAACAGAATGCTGGATGCCTGAAGCCACAACACCACAAAGCCACAGAACAGCAACACCAACAGTTAAAATAGAAACTACTTCCTTTTCCAATAGTCCAAGTGTGTGTTATCACTATAGACTTTGCACGCTAGGTCACGTCCAGCAGACCCTTAGCAAGCAGCAATCTGTTGTTGTTAACGGGTAGATCCTTTCTGCTCTCTGCTGATCATTTAAACTTTCAATCAAAGAAACTAGAGTGGAAAATGCCTACTTAGATTAAACGCACAGATGCATTGAAAAGTGCTTGAACTTGACACAAACCATAGAGACGTGGGCCTTTTCCCGAGCGATCGTACAGGGGTTATGGCGCCTAAGGCAGGCAGCTAAGCCAGGTTCATATCCGGCACCACATACGGTCCCTCCAGCACCATCAGGGGCGATCCCTGAGCACAGAGCTAGGAGAAAGCCCTGAGCACTGCCAGGTACAGCCCCAACTCGCCCTCCCCCCCAAAAAAAAAACATACAAATAAAAAATAAATTGAAAGAGTTTTATCAGAAAACCAGGACGGACATTCATTTGAACAGAGAGAATTTAGTATGAAGAGTCGTTAAACAGGAGCTGAAGAACTAAAAGAGCAAAAAGGACCTTAGGCCCCAGATGACATCACCCAGCACGGGACAGCGGAGCTGCTTGTGGACATTCAGCTGGTGTCGGAGTGACCTGAGGAGACCCCATGGAGCTGGACGCAGACCGCAACAGGGACGAGATACAGCGAGTTCCGGGAAGCTGTGGAAAAGCTGGACTTAAAACTTATCAGTCCTGAGGGGCAAAAGCGACTCAGAGGGGCAGAGGAAAAGGACGGAAGACTATGCCCTTCTGCTCGGGCCTGCAGCCTCTCCGGCAGGAGCCCAGGGCAGAGGCTACCAGCGAGCCTTGGAGGAAGAGGAGATGCAGCATGTCGCTGAGATGACATGGGCTTATTAGCTAATAAGCCAGTGACCATGGTGATGGCCCAGGGAAAACTCCTCACCTTCAAGGTCTGGAGTGCCACAAGGAATTTATCCCAACAACTACAAGTCTTCTTTCTACAGGATCCAAACCATCACTTTCCCCTGTTCCACAAATTTTTTTAAAAGATTTTTGTTGTTGGGGATGAAGGGATAGTTCAGCCGCCTAGGGCGGATTGCCTTGTCATGGCCAACCCGGTTCAGTCCCCGCATCCCATATGGTTCCCTGAGCACTGCCTGAGGTAACTCCTGAGTGCAGAGCCAGGAGTAACTCCTGAGCATCGCTGGGTGTGACCCAAAAAGAGAAATAAAAAATGTGTTGGGGGGGGTGAAGCAATAGCACAGTGGGTAGGGCGTTTGCCGTGCAGGCAGCTGACCCGGGTTCTATTCCCAGCATTTCATATGGTCCCCTGAGAATTGCCAGGAGTAATTCTTGAGTGCAGAGTCAGGAGTAACCCTTGAGCATTGCCAGGTGTGACCCAAAAAGCAAAAAGAAAAAAATAAAGTGTTGTTGTTGAGTTATTTAGGTTTGGGCAATCTCTGGTGGTGCTTAGGGTTTACTCTGAGCTCTGCATTCAGGGATCTCTCCTGGTAGGCATTATATGGGGTGTCGGGGATCAAACCCAGGCTGGCCACATGCAAGGCAAGTGCCCTACCTGCTGTACTATCTCTCCAGCTCATTTAAAGGTATTTTAATCAATTTCTAGGGAAGGAACAGCACAGAGGAGGGTTAAGCCATACCCAGAGGTGCTCAGGGCTTACTCCTGGTTCTGTGCTCAGGGATCACTCCTGACAGTGCTCAGGGAGCCATATGTGATACTGGGGATTCAAACTGCAGTCAGCTTCATGGAAAGCAAGTGCATAAACCTTCTCTCTCTCTCTCTCTCTCTCTCTCTCTCTCTCTCTCTCTCTCTCTCTCTCACACACACACACATACATTTTTACAAATGAAAAGCTACAGCCATCTGAAGGAATGTTGCCCTCTTCCACCAATAAGCAGCCTATTTGTGTTTTCCTTTCTCGAGCCCATGTAAATACCAACGAAACCTTCACTTTCGTGATAAGACGGTTTCGGACATCAAGAGATAAATGTCTCCATGGATCCCATTTTAGGAACTCTGAGAACTCTGCAGTGAGAGCCAGCTCTCCTCATGCCCTGCCTCCTCTCAGTTGCGTTTCAGTAAGGCCATGTAACACTACTCTAAAATTAATTTTTAACTGCTGAAAATATATCATTAAAAATCCCTTGTTGAGATGCAAATCAAAACAATAATGAGGTATCGTCTCACACCACAGAAACTGGCACATATCCAAAAGAGCAAGAACAACTGGTGCTGGAAGCAAGAACAACTGGTGGATGCAGGGAGAAAGGGACTCTCATCCATTGTTGGTGGGAATGTTAACTGGTACAGCCTTTTTTGCAAAACAATATGGACATTCCTCCAAAGACTAGAAATTGAGCTCCCATTTGACCCAGCCATACCACTCCTGGGAATATACCCTGGAAGTCAAAAACACACAGCAGAAACACCATCTGCACTTTTGTTTTCATAGCAGCACTATTCACAATAACCAGAATCTGGAAACAACCAGAGTGCCCGAGAACTGATGACTGGATAAAGAAACTTTGGTACATCTACACAATGGAATACTATGCAGCTGTTAGGGAAAACAAAGTTATGAAATTTGCCTATAAATGGATGGACATGGAAAGGATCATGCTGGAGTGAAATTTGCCAGAAGGAAAAGGACAGATATAGAATGACTGCATTTATTTTTTTTTAATTTTTTATTATACCACCGTGAAACATACAATTACAAAGGTGTTCATAATTGGTTCTTGATAATACAGTATTCCAGCACCCATCCCTCCACCAGTGCCCCATTTCCACGAGAATGACTGCATTTATTTGTGTGATATATATGTGTATATATATACATATATATGTGTATATATATATATATGTATATATACATACATACATACATACATACATATATAATGATACCAATATCCAAGGTCAGGCAAAACATGGATTAGGAGGTCTTGTCAATAGGTGGAATCAACCATAAATGTATGGGAGTCAGAGGTTAAGTAAGACAGAGAAGGGAACAGTGAGCTAATAATCATTGAAAATGATAATACCAGCCTCAGGGCGACCGGCCATAGCATATAGAGACTCAGACACTACAGGGAGAGTTGGCATCTGGCTCTCCCCTAGCTCCCCTGACCATGAGGCTCCCAGGAGGAAAGATGGGTTTTGGGAGTGGGCCCATCACCTTTGTGGGGCCTCGGAAGCAGCCGGATATGACTCGCCCATCACAATAGCTGCCATTTTCGCTTTCCTGACGCCACAACACATCAGAGCCCGCCCAGGAGAAAGGCTGATCTTAAGACCAGATTAACAGAGCAGTTGAGTTCAAGCCCAGGTAGGCGGCTCCCAGAGACAGAAGTCACCGGGCATTCATCAGATGAAGCTGGGGCCACCCATTCCCCTCTCTATCTCATCCTGGAGGCCTGGTGGCCTCACCCAAGAACTGTCCCAGGACTACTGGCCATAGCATGCAGAGACTCAGACACAACAGGGAGAGCTGGCATCTGGCTCTCCCCTAGCTCAGTTGACCATGAGGCTCCCAAGCAGCCATGTGGTACATCAAACTATGGAACCAATCATGTCCTGGAATATACTACAATCCACGATGTGTAAGAAAGGTAAGCAAGAAGGATAGAGAGAGAGAAAGAGAGAAAGGAGAAACAGAACCCACCATGGAAGCGGGCTGGGGGAGGGGGGAGGGAGGTAGGGACATTGGTGATAGGAGATGGGCACAGGTGGAGGGATGGGAGTTGGAACACTGTAGAACCAAAACACAAACAAGAGCATCTTGTAATTGTATATCTAAAGGTGGTGTAATAAAATAATCAAAAAAAAAAGAAAAAAAAGTAAATAATACCAGCCTAGAACTGAACATTGAATACAGGCAAAAAGATACATATGATAACCTCTAAATATATGTATTGCAATCCATAATGTGTAAGAGAAGGAAGAGAGAAAGAGAAAGATAGAAAAGAGATAAGGAACCTGCCATAGAGGCAGGCTAGGCGAGGGGAAGGGAATTGGGGACTTTGGTGGTGGGAAATGTGCACTGGTGGAGGGATGGGTGCTGGAACACTATAAGACTGAAACTCAACATGAACATCTTTGTAATTGTGTATTGCACGGTGGTATAATAAAATATTACCAAAAATATAAAATAAAAATAAATAAGAATCCCTTTGTTGACCACTGAAAGAAACATTGCGAGGTGTCATGAGCAGCTTATGCCCAGCCACATCTCGGAGATGAGGAATGTGTCCAGGGACAGGGACAATATCTCAGTGGCCTTGGGCAGATTCTCTTTCTCCTCGCTGCTCTATGAAGTCATCTAAATGCATTAAATATCCCTCGAGTTATTCTTGGTAGTACTTTACCTACAGTGATACATCCTTTAGAAATCTTGCAAAGTATCAATTTCACTTCTTGGTATCTACCTCCGAGACACAGAAACAGTCATTTGGAAAGACAGATGCACACCATTATTCACTGCAGCGCTTAGCACAAAAGCGAGGGATATGGACTCAACCCAGGCGTCCAACAACACAGGCGTGGAAAATGAAGGTGTGGTATATACACAATGGAATATTATGCAGCTGCAAGGAACGATGAAATCATGCAATTCACTAAAACTTGGATGGAACTGAAGGATATTATGTTAAGTGAGTCAGAAGACGAAAGTCAAATACCAAATGATCTCATTTATCTGTGGGACACAGAATAATTATCTGTGGGATACACGGCAAGGTACCAAAGTGGGGCAAAAACTTGGCCCTAGATTACAGTAATGAAAAGACTAGAAAGAATAAAAATGGAATGGGGAGGGGGTAAGTAGAGGCAGACACGGTAACAGAGGCAAGGGTCAGGAACCCCAAGGCACATCGGTGGTGCAGAGGTGTGATCTACGGGTGTGTATCTGAGCCACAGAGCCATCTATACTGATGCATGGGACCTTCAGTAATTAATCTTGAAAATGTCCCTGTTAAAGAGACAAGCTGGGGTCAGGGGATCTGAGAGGAAGGAACCTGGGACACTGGTGGAAGGAAGCTGACGCTGGTGGTGGGGTTGGTGTTGGAACATTGTATGCCTGAAAATCTAGCATGGACACAATTGTAAAATCGCAGTGACTAAATTAACATTTTTCATTTAAAAAATAAAAAAATGTTCTCAGGTCATAGTAAAAACCTGTCATGCCAGCTAAGAATCTTGAGCCTGGGGATCTCGGGGTTTGAATCTTTCCCTCCTTCTCTACATGCTATTTTCTACCAGCTGCAAAGTTCTCAGCAACAGTAATCTATACACAGCTTCTGTCTGAATGCTGCTGCCCCTGGTGTGCGGCAGGGTAAATGACAACTCAAAGGTTCTTCAGGGACATACACGTGAACTAAGCCAAGAGGAGAGGGAAAGAAGGGGCACAAATCAAAACTTCTATTGGAGAATGATGAAGGTCCAGTATAAAATATAAAAGAACAAAAAAAGAAAAATATTACTACAAAACACGTTCCAAGACATGATGCAAGATCTTTGAGCATACAAAGCTCTTGCTTTGTTCATGGCAGACCCAGGTGCAATCCCCAATACCTCTGAGTCTGCCAGGAGAGATCCTTGAGTGTAGAGCCAGGAGTAAGCCCTGAGCACTGCTGGGTTCCCCGCCCCCATCTTACTCTGGAGTCCAGTAGCTTGGATCTATCCTGCTGAACTATGAAACTACTTTGGTATTTATGTATATCTTCTGTTACCTAATATCTAAACGGAGATATAAAGAATAGGGTCAGGTTGGAACCAGAGAGACTGAGCAGGCATGGCCCGCCAGGAGTTATCCTTGAGCATAGAGCCAGGAATGAGCCCTCAGCACTCCGGTGTGGCACCAAAACAAACAAACAAGCAAACAAAAAGAACAGGTTGGATTCTGACACTTTCAAAATGCTTACTGAAGCTTACCGTAGGATCAAGGTACAAAACCTCTGGGCCAGACAGACAGGACATGGGATTAGGTACTTGCCTCAAAGTACAAGGCTGATCTTATTTCTATGCCAAGCAACATTAAAATACAACACAGAAAAGAAAAGAACCTCTTTATCCCTGACATTCCTGCCTGAATCATTCAATTACTTCAAAATCCACATCCCCATCCAAAGGGACTAAGGAGATGAGGAGTCTGGAGTGCCGAGCATGCTGCGGTACATGGAGCTCAGTGCAGGAGGCGGCTTAGAGGGAGGTTGGCTACTAGTCCCATGCAGGTCTAGGGGGCAGAGAGAGAAATTTTAAGCCCATCCTCACTGGACCTCGGAGAACATTCCTCCACGCCTGAGCCTAGAGGCAGGGTCTGAACTGGCTGGTTCTGACTCCCACCCTCCTACCTCACTTTTCTTCTTCTTTTCCTTTATTTCTTTTGTTTGTTTTGAGGCCACATATGGAAATGCTCAGGGGTTACTCCTGGCTCTGCACTCAGGAATTGCTCCTGACGGAGCTTGGGGACCATACGAGATGCCGGGGATCAAGACCAGGTCAGCTATGTGCAAGGCAAATACCCTCCCTGCTGTACTATCACTCTGACCCCTGATCTTCCTTTTCAGACCAAGTCACACAGTAGCGCAATGGTTAACTTGGACTCATCATCTCAAATGCCTTCAAGAGCAGGTCCCAATAACTCGGGAAGCAGTCATTGGGAGTACAGGGGACAGGGACAGAGGACATTCAGGAGACAGGACCCACCGCCACGCCCATGACCACCCGACTCCACTTTCCGCTTTTGCTGTTGTTGTTATTGTTTTTCTTCTTCTTATTGTTGTTGTTGTTCTTGTTGTTGTATTGGGACCACACGTGGTAATACTCACATGTTTCTACTGTCTCTGCTCTCAGGAATCACTCCTGGCAGTGCTCAGGGGACCATATGGGATGCTGGGGGATCGAACCCAGGTAGGCCACAGGCAAAGTACGTGCTTTGCCAGCTGTACTATCTTTCCAGCCCTCCAAACTCCATTTTGTAAAGTGACTTGGCAGAGATACTCTACTGGTCAACAGACAGGTGTCAGGCAGTGTTGAAATCTTACAGAGAACCAAAGAAAGGAGAAGCTGAAAGGACAGTAAGAAGCAAGGGTGGCATTAAATGTGGGCGTTTCTCATATGTGGAACAGACACAGCCCTTGGGGTTCCCTGCATCTCCCCACATCTCCCCAGTAAAAGTGGTTCTTGGTTTTCTTTTTTGGGTTACTCTGTCAAGAAAACAGATCCTGCTCCCCAATTTGCTGTCATCTCCACAGTGCGACAAGCTGGACAGGAGTCCGCAGAATGCTTTCCTCCCTGTGCGCCATCGCCAAGACACCCCTGTGGCTCTGGGCCCTCCCAGTGCCCAGCCCTGGGTCACACCGGCAATGCTCAGGGGGTTACTCCTGGCTCTGCATTCAGGAATTATTCCTGGCAGTGCTCAGGGGAACACATGGGATGCTGGTGATCAAACCCAGGTCGGCCTCGTGCAAGGTGAATGCCCTACCCAGTGGACTATCACTCAGCCCCCAGCAATAGACATTTAATTCAAATCACTGGTCTATCTCAGACTCTGAGTATTTTTCCCCAAAGATTCTTTTTATTGCTTTTATATATACTGTATATAATATATACAAGAGACTCACAGACATGGGGCAGAGCTGCTACTGGCTCTCCCTGTGCCCAGCCGCTCATGAGGCACCTGGGAGGGATGGCAGGTTCTAGCCCTGGCCCGCCACCCCAGCAGAGCCTCACAACAAGCCAGACGACCTCCCACTCCATGAGGGCCTCCATTTTCCACATCCGGACGTCTGCCTTGTCAGAACTCCACCCAGCAGACCAGCCTATCACAGCCCAGCTCACTGAGATCCACCCTGCTTTTTAATCCAGCCCAGGTATGCTGATCTAGAGACTTACAGACATGGGGCAGAGCTGCTACTGGCTCTCCCTGTGCCCAGCCGCTCATGAGGCACCCGGGAGGGATGGCGAAGTTCTAGCCCTGGCCCACCACCCCAGCAGAGCCTCACAGCAAGCCAGACGACCCCCCACTCCATGAGGGCCTCCATTGAGTGGTTCATCAATAAATGCTGGATTTTGAGATGACTACAAGAGTATGCTATATGCACGGCAGAGCCTGGCAAGCTACCCGTGTTGTATTTGATATGCCAAATACCAGTAGCAATTATAGACCTCATTCCCATGACCTGATGGAATGGTTTGAGGCTCTTTATGTTCCTGGAGCAAGCAGGTGCCCTTGGGCTCTACTTGCATGAGACAGGTCATATGGAGATGTTACTGGTGCCCGCTCAAGCCAATCGATGATGAACGGGAAGACAATGATACAGACAGTGACAGTGATATATTGTATATATTTTAGCATGTTCTCTTTAATATTACTTTCCTATTATTCTGAGTGGTGAAATGGCAAATAGAGGGGTCTGAATTCTATTCTTGCTTCATGGCAAACGGTATTTACTTAAGAGAATGACTAACAGGCAAACTACAATTATTCAAATTGTGTAATTCACAAATATTTTCTCAAACAAACGATATGTACAGGTCAAATCGAGAAAAAGTGACAAAATTCACTACTGAACATCTTCTCTGAAATGATTAGTAGTGATGGTAACAAATGGAATTTTCCTTATATTGTATCCATATTTAGAAGATTCACACAAACTCAATACTTTTTAAGATCATAATGTCCATATTACAAAATCCAGTATGAGCAGGAGACCCTTTCAAAGTTCAAAACAGATGAAGGATTTTGTTTATTTATTCATTCATTTATTTATTTACTTTTGGCTTTCAGGGTCACACCTGGCGATGCTCAGGGGTTACTCCTGGCTCTGCACTGTGCTCAGGGGACCATGTGGGGTACCAGGATTGAACTGGGTTGGTCATGCGCAAGGCAAATGCCCTAACAGCTATACTACTGCTCCAGTCCAATCAATGGATTGCAACAAGGTACATCTACCAATGGATTTCAATAAAACTGTAACTAGATTAATCTGTTCATGTTTCAGCTTCCATACTGAAAATCACCTTCTAGAAACATCACTTCAGAATCTGGGGGTAGGATACTAACAAACAACAGAAAAAATCTACTAAAAAGAGATTTCTCTCTTACCCAACATCTTACCTTCTTAAAGATGAGTATTTTTCACATACTTCAACCAAAAAAGCACACTGCAACAGATTAAGCACAAAAGTAGATGGGGCCAGAGAGATAGTACAGCAGGTGGCGCATTTGCCTTACAAAGAGTGACCCGGGTTCCATCCCCAGTACCCCATACGGTCCTCCAAGCACCGGCTAGGAGTGATGCCTGAGCACAGAGCCAAGAGTAACACCTGTGATTGCTGGGTAGGACCCCAAAATGAAACCAAAAATCCACAAAAGTAGTTATGAGAATCTTTATGTCTCAAGTTAGACATCAAAATAAATGATGTGCAAAAATGTAATGCTTTAAAATGTTACAAATATACTGCAGATAGACAAAAAAAAAATAAGAGACAGTACCACTTTCTCATTATTTTTGTCTTGGAAATAGCTATTTTTCCACTAAAATAAATACTATTCCTATTAATAAGAAAAGCTGTGTTATTCTTATTTTTAAGTGAAATAATAAATATTTCAAAATATTTATTTTATTTTCCAATCTATGAAATTGAGAATAATCCTTTAATAACCCATCATAATATTTAGTAGTGGAAAGGGTCCCAAGATCAAAAGCTTGAGAACCAGAGCAGTATCCTACTGACTTCGAGCATGCAAGGGCACAGCAGGAAGCATCCCTGACCGCTCTCTACTCCACGATGCTTCTGCTTCGTTCTGTATCTCTCTCTAATATACTGCACCCTTCCCCCTACTGTAGCACTCCCTGTCAGAGTCACTATTTTAATAATCACAGCATATGCTTTATATTAAGATGTTAAGTTTCTATAGCTCTTAGTGTCCATGTTTAATAAATTTAAAAATTTCATTTTGTGGTAGCTAATGAACGAAACTGCAAACAAAATAAAGATCAACTTAAACATCCCTCAGGTCAAATAAAAGAGTAAAATGCACCCTCTAGTGGACATGTAAGCTCATAGCCCACAAAAGAAACTGATGGGGAAAGTGAGATGCTTAAAATGATAATTATTATTGTAATTTTATTATAAGTGCCACAGGGAAATTAGTTTTTGCTAAATGGTCTAAAAAGAATCAAGGAAAGTAGAATCCAAGATGGGCTGGTCTTCATGAACAACAAAACATTCAGGGGAAGCTGGTCACATTTCAACCTTTCTTAGAAAAAAAATAACCTTGTTTAGTTTTATGAGTTGGTTGTAGACCAAATATCCAAAATAACCTGCTTCGGTTACGTATTTTATATGAACTAGAATTTCAAATATCTGGAAATTTTGCATACTGATCTCCAGACGCTAAAACTCTTCTCAGCTCACAAGCGCAGCATTCCAAAGAGCTGCCAAAAATCTGAAAAGGGGCCTCCAAAAGATAAGAACCAATATTCAGGAAACACCCTGGCTTCATTTGGTCTATTAATGCTCCGAGAATGTCATTCTTTGTTTTTTTTTTTTTTTTTTTTGCTTTTTTGGGTCACACCCGGCGATGCTCAGGGGTTACTCCTGGCTCTGCACTCAGGAATCACTCCTGGCGGCGCTCGGGGACCATATGGGATGCCGGGGATCGAACCCATGCCGGCATGAGCCGGCCGCGTGCAAGGCAAACGCCCTACCCGCTGGGCTATCGCTCCGGCCCCGTTCTTTGTATTTTTCTATACGATAACATAGGAAAAGAGGAGTGACAAATAAATACTTTTCTGGTTTAAACTCAAGCAATGGCAAAAAGAAATATGCCTAAGACACGTCGATAAGTTTTTTAAAATGAAGCTAAAAAGTAATGGGCAAGAAGGCAGAGAACCAGAGCAAAGGCCTGGACAGACGCTCAGCATCTGGTTCACGCCCAGATGAACCAGGTTCACTCCCCAGTACCACATGGTCGCAAGCACAGAACCTGGGAAGCCTCCCATCACCATTAGGTATGGCCCCAAACCAAAAAGTAATAAAGCTGGTATGATCTAATTGATATTCTTCAAACCTACCCAGGTGTACTCACATTTCTGAGCACAGACAAATGTTAAGTCAAGTTAACATCTGCTATTTCTAAGAAGGAACATACATAGGAGGAAAACTTAACGGGAAAATCATGGGCTGTAGTTTTATAAAGTTTAATCGTTGGACGAGGAGGGGCAGATAGCTTGAGGCATACATGCCCCACGCAGGAGCCCCAGGTCGGAACGCGGATACCACACAATCTGGGAGATTCCAAGATGGGTGCTGGAGTGGCCCCTGAGCATTGCCAGGTATGGCCCTAAATGAGACAACATAGTGAATGTATTTTTTAATTCAAAATCATCTAATGGAAAATACAGGCAAAAGATACACATGACAACCATTTAATGTATGTTCTGTAATCCATAGTCTGGAAGGGAAGGAAAAGAGAGAGAGAAAGGGAAAGAAATAAAGAACCTGCCATGGAGGAGGGCTGGGGGAGGGGGAGGGAACCGGGGACGTTGGTGGTGGGAGATGGGCACTGGCGGAGAGATGGGTGCTGGAATACTGTATGACCAAAACCCAAATATGAACTTTGTAATTGTATATCTTTGTAATTGTATATCTCATGGTGGAATAATAAAATACTTCAAAAAATCATCTAATGGAAACTTTTCATAGATTTACAGAGACAGTAACTAATTCAAAAGCATCTCATGAAATGGAAATACTGATTTCCTCAATGAAGATAGCCAAGTGGTATTAATAAGAAACCTGGTCTTGCTATTCGGATTTTAAACCATAAGGTGAGAATTTGGAAAAGGAATTAATTGTTCAGAGCCTTTCTATGACCATACTGCAGACATGCCTATGATCCTCTCTCAAAAGTGCAGATGGTTTCTCTGTTCCAACTGCGCTGCTTTGAATTGACTACATGCTACACACACACACACACACACACACACACACACACACACACCACTTTGAAGTGCTGAGATAGTGTCAATCACAGAATCACTTTTCTAGATTTGAGTTTTTACAGAGCTAGAGCCATGAAAAGAACCTAGTGAAGGAGACAGCTTATGAGGGCAGGGGTGAAACACATGGCATATGGTAGGAAACAGTGGCTAGAGAGATAGATAAGCAGGAATTGAAGTTTGGAAGTATAGGGGGCTGGAGCAACAGTACAGCAGGTAGGGTGTTTGCCTTGCACATGGCAGACCTGGGTTCAATCCCCAGCATCCCACATGGTTCCCCAAACAGTGCCAGGAGTAATTCCTGAATGCAGAGCCAGGAGTAATCCCTGAGCATCACCAGGTGTGACAGGAGGAAGGGAGGGAGGGAAGGCGGAGGATGGGAGGGAGAGAGGGGGAAGGATGAGAGAGAGGAAGGGAGGGGGAGGAGAGAGAGAGGAAGAAAGACAGGAAGGAAGGAAAGGAAGGAAGGAAGGAAGGAAGGAAGGAAGGAAGGAAGGAAGGAAGGAAGGAAGGAAGGAAGGAAGGAAGGAAGGAAGGAAGGAAGGAAGGAAGGAAGGAAGGGAAGGAAGGAAGGAAGGAAGGAAGAAAGGAAGGAAGGAAGGAAGGAAAGAAAGAAAGAAGAAAGAAAAAGAAAGAAAGAAAAAGAAAGAAAGAAAGAAAGAAAGAAAGAAAGAAAGAAAGAAAGAAAGAAAGAAAGAAAGAAAGAAAGAAAAGAAAGAAAGAAAGAAAAGAAGATAGAGTGATATACCTGATAACCTTCAGTATCTGTAGTGCAAACCATGATGCCCAAAAGGAGAGGGGGATGGGGGGGGAGACAGAGGGGGCAGGGAGGGAGAGATAGAGAAGTGCCTGGGAGGTATGGACGACTGGGGACACTGGTGGTGGGACATGCACACTGATGAAGAAACGGGTGTCGCAACATTACATGACTAAAACTCAAACATGAACAACTTTTTAAACAATGTAATTCAATTAATAAATAAATTTTTAAAAAAGAAAAAGAAAAATGCATAAGAGAATCCCTCGAAACATCCTGCTCTTACCCACTGACTTTATCTTACCACCTTGCATGCCTTAAGCCCACCGCAGAGGTGCTCAACCATCTCCCTAGTTAAGATGTAAGAAGAGCCAAGGGGTTTTCACCTTCCAAGGCCATTCTGCGCACACGTACCCCCCTCCCCAGATCCCGGCTCTTCCTCTAGTCAGTTCCTACTGAACGCAGCCTTCTCTCTCCAGTCATCTGCTTTCAACCTTGACTGCGAAGGACGAGAACCCGAGCTCACTAGCACCGGAGGACAGTTGTTTAAAGCAATTAGTCACCATCATCAATCTCAACTAAAGTGGCAGCGTTGACTGAAAAGTGAACACAGTGATGTTAGCAAAGGACAGCCACTTCTTCCCATCATCACTTGAACATCAGGTGGGAAATGACAGATCGCAGTAGACTTGCTCCGGTAGTCATTCTCCTCTGAGCACAAACTACCGCCAACTGCAACTTTAGATGAATCTGACTGGCCGACAATAAACTTCTGGCATCAGCCCTTATACAAACGCCTACTGGTCCTTTATAAAGTGCCGTCGCTTCACCCTCTAATCATATGTTGCCCAGGGAACACAACCACTTAAACAAACCTCTTCTTTCTTCCGGTCACTTAAGCTCAGTTATCCTATTTTTAAGCCTACTCCAATGATTATTATTTATATTATATAAATTGTCTCATTTTTGTGAAGTTCTTTGGCCTATGTTCAAAGAAATGCAACGCCTTGCTACTGAAGACGTTGAAGAGAGTTACGCTGCTACCTAACTCTCCTGAAACGCATTTAAGCATTGAGTTTCTCTGAGCAGAGGCAGAATAAAAGTGAATGATGGTGAGGATGAGAGTGTAGTTCCATCTTTAACCCTGTCCTAATTATGCTGTGTGAGTTATTCAACTAACTGCTCACTTATTGGGCCTCCTTACTATGGTACAATCACCAGAATTTCCCCTTGAGCCAGGTCCCGAGAGGAAAAAAACCACTTGATCTACATTCAGTGATGACTATAAAACACCTTCCTACATCTCTCAATCAGCAGTGAAAGAATCTCTCTCTAGGAGTTCCACATGCTCTTGAAAGCACAATAACAGTACAATATTATAGGCATTGAAAATTGCTAAGAAAATAGATTGTAAATGTTCTCACCCACACACAATGCAGTTGTGTGAGGTGACAGGCATGTTAAGGCCAACCCTTCCCGTGGCAATCATTGCACGGATCTGTCTATGGACAAACCAGAGACCCTCCTTAAACTGGCACCATGTTCTGTGTTCACTTGAGCACTTGACACTTGACATCCCCCGTTATTCATCGATTTGCTCGAGCGGGCACCAGTAACATTTCCATTTGACCCTATCACGCCAGTGTAGCCCAATGGCATCTGCTTGCTCCTGTGTTCATTCTATATTAATAGGACTGGAATAAAACATGGAAATGAATTAGGTAGAAACTACAAAAAAAAGGGAGGCCTACAAGTAAGTTAGCAAGAACAGGAGCAGGCAGACCAGAGAGATATTACAGTGTGTGGGTGTTTGCTGTACACCTGACCTGGGTTCGACCCCTGGCAACCCAAATGGCTTCCCAAGTTCCGAGAGGAGTGATCCAGGTCTGGCCCAAAAACAAGTAACAGTGAAAAAAAATAGGAACAGGCTTTAAATGGACTTTATACGAAAATGAAAAAAAAAATCTTTTTTGTGCTTTCGAAGGGCTTTAATCACAGCGCTTTCCCTGCCTGCCCATGGCCTATCCCCACACACTGGGGGCATCGGTGTGAGGGCGGGCACAGCTGAGGCTGCAGGGGCAGCAGAGCCCTGGGCATAGCAGAAGGGGCCAGCGTGGAGCTGGCTGCCAGGGCCGGAGCATCTGGGCTTGTTTTTTTTTTGTTTGTTTGTTTGTTTTTTGTTGTTTTTGCTTTTTTGGGCCACACCCGGCAATGCTCAGGGGTTTCTCCTGGCTCTGAACTCAGGAATTACTCCTGGCAGTGCTGGGGACCATATGGGATGCTGGAGATCAAATTCGGGCCAGCATGGGCTGGCTTCGTGCAAGGCAAACGCCCTACCCGCTGGGCTTGTTTTGTTTGTTTGTTTTTGGGTTACACCTGGTGGTGCTCAGGAGTTACTCCTGGCTCTTCACTCAGGAATTACTCCTGGCAGTACTTGGGGACCATATGGGATGCTGGGGATTGAACCCAGATCGCCTACTGCAAGGCAAATACCTTCCTGCTGTGCTATCTGGCACCCAAAAATCTTTTTTTTTAGACCACACTTGGCAGTGCTGAGTACTGACTCCTGGCTACACTCAGGAACACCTCCTGACGGGGCTTGGGGGACCACATGGGATCCAGGGGATCAAACTTGGGTGGACGGTGTGCCAGGCAAGCTCCCCCCCCCCAAGTGTCATCACTCCAGCCCTGCCCAGGGCTTTGTGTGAACAGGCTGGTGGACCAAAAAATGTAGCAAAATAGGTAAGCGTGTGTGTGTGTGTGTGTGTGTGTGTCTGTGTCTGTGTGTGTGCCTGTGTGTGCACGCACACATACATAAATATGCATTTTTATCAGAAATAGAAGAGAAGCTAAGGGGGGAGTGAACCAAAATAAATAAAACCCTGGTGACTGGCACGCGCTGCCCTCCTGGCCTTCAAGCAAAGTGATATTTGTGACAAGTCAACAGGAACTGCCAGTTTCCCTCTGGACAAAGGCAGCAAAATCATGGCTGCTTCCTGTATCATGGAGCAACAGCACACAGACGGTAACAACCGAGACTGCCTTAAAGCAAAGCAGGCAGGGCCTTAGGTGAGCAGCTGCTTGTGCAGCTGTGACACACTCGTCACACCACCACCCCAGGGCAGCGAGGCTCATAAAGACAGTCAGTGCTGGAGGAGGTCAGTGGCGGGGAACTACTCTGGACTTCACTCTTCAGCACATCTTCAGGAGGGCTGGGAGGAGAGCAGAGGCATAGAGCACTTGTCTTGCAAGAGAAGTGACCTGTCAAGTGAGCACTGACCTGGTTCGCTTCACAGCGCCAGAGGTAGCTCAAACACAAACAATCAGTAAGATCAAACAGTCAGGACCAAAGTGACAGCACAGCAGATAGGGTGTTTGCCTTGGCATAGGACTAACCTGGGTTTGATGTCTGGCACCCCACATGGTCTCCAGAGCCCATGAGGAGAGAGCCCTGAGCACCATCAGGTGTGGTCCAAAAAATAAATAGATAAAACTCCATCAAAAATACCCTCATTTGGAGTAGAAGAGGAAGAGGAAGAGGAGGAAGAGGAGGAGAGGAGGAAGAGGAAAAGGAGAGGAAGAGGAGGAAGAGGAGGAGGAGGAAGAGGAGGAGGAAGAGGAAAAGGAGAGGAAGAGGAGGAAGAGGAGGAGGAGGAGGAGGACATCTTTTGAAACCTGGCATACCTAATGCAAGTCAAGTACCTGAAAAAGCCCATCATTGAGGAATTGAAACGGTAATCAAAAGTCTGCCCAAACACAATATCCCAGGTCCAGGTGGATTCCCTAGTAAATTCTTCCAAACCTTTAAAGAGGAACTATTGCCAGTATTCAAGTTTTTCCAGGAAACTGAAGACACTGGAACCCTCCCAAACAGCTTTTAGGGGTCACACATCACTCTGATGCCCAAAGCAGACAGAAACCCCTAGTGCGGATAATTTAAGTATTCATGAAACTAATAAGTTTAAGTATTCTTTAGCTGTAATGGAGGCGATCCTTTGCAGAATGTCTTGAATGTGTCAAGTCTTCAAAACAAATACTTGTGAAACAACCAAAACTGTGACCATTCCATCCATAGTTAACATAAACTCTTAAACAGTGGGCTGGGAATAGACAGATTATTCAGTAATCGGATTGGATTGGGGCGGAGGGGTCAATGGTGGGGGATGTCAAGTGATGTCCCTACTTCCAGCTTACTCCACAATAAATTCCAACTGGGTTCGAATTTTAAACGCGAAGAAATTAAACTGTAAGGACATTTGGAATCACAGGACTAGCACAGTATCTCCTCGGGGTATGCAAAAACATTCAGAGATGAAGGAAAGCTCTGGCCATTCTTCCAACATTGCTTAATGGCATCCTGCCTGTGTTCTGGCTACCCCACCCAGCTGAAAACCCAAACGGAAAGAATCACCAGGAATGACCTGCCACTCAACCTCTCACAGCCACGGACAAGCCTACATTCAGGGCTGGGTGACCCTCTGTGGCCTGGAAGCTTTTCCTGTGGCTGGTTTTCTCTGACCTACCCTGCCAGCTCCAAATTCTAATCCTGAAATACTTTACTCCCAGTCTGGCCCTAAAACCACCACCAGTACACAACAGGCGTGGCAGCCAAGAACCCAGGCACCAAGGCGTGCAGAAATGAGGCTAGGACAGTGAATCCGCCTTCCCACATCTCAAACCAGCCTGTTACCCAGCACAAAGAAGGCAGAGCTGAGACCCAAGGGTGGCACCTTCTTCCTCTGTAACCTCACCAAAGAAAGACTTAACTTCTGGGGACTCGGGGCAGCAGATTAAGTGGTTATCTCCCAAGCCATCATAAGTTCATATTCTTTAGCAGTTTTATTTAGCAGACTCAAGAATTTGACCTTGACATTTAGCCAACTTAATAGACCAACCATTACTTCAAGGAACAAGAAAAGCCTTTAGTAGAGTTTAAATGGAAAGTGTTTTCCAAATTACCGTCAAAGGAAACACACCAGGTTGCTGTAATAACGAATAAAGCAACCGACTCACTTCAGGAGCCAAAGTGTGATACAGAGAGATAAACACTTAACCGGGATGGGCTGACCCTAATCTCCAAACATTGGGGGCATGATACTCAAGACGGAGAGCTGACAAGACAAAATAAATTTGAAAAATGTAGGAAAAGTACGACTGTTTGCCAAAGTTCTGAATCATGGGAGGTGAACAAAACTGGGGTGAAACTCTAGTTTAATTCCTTAAAGGAAAAGGGTATATTATTTTTAAATCTTTCTTCCTTCCAATTGCCTGAAATATGCACGTGATGGCTTGAGCACAATGAGATGTCTCACTGACGTCTTGTGCAATGAGATGTAAACCCTGCTTGCAGCTAAAGCAAGAAAACACGAGGCTGGATCTAAGAATATGGTGGAGAATCATGTAACTCAACCACATCCCAAGTCTCTGTTATTTCCATGACTTGAGCTACAGTGTAAGTGTTCTTAAAGTGAAGTCACTGTCACTGTCACTGTCTTCCCGTTCATCATCGATTGGCTCGAGCGGGCACCAGTAACATCTCCATATGACCTGTCTCATGCTAGTAGAGCCCAAGGGCCCCTACTTGCTCCAGGAACATAAAGAGCCTCAAACCATTCCATCAGGTCATGGGAATGAAGTCTAAAATTGTTACTGGTATTTGGCATATCAAATATGACACGGGTAGCTTGCCAGGCTCTGCCGTGCGGTAGCATACTCTTGTAGTCATCTGTAAATCCAGCATTTTTAATGAACCCGCGCGAGCCAGGCTGTGATAGGCTGGTTTGCTGGATGGAGTTCTGACGAGGGGGTAGTCCGGATGTGGAGAATGGAGGCTCCCCATGGAGTGGGGGGGGGGAGGGGGTCGCCTGGCTTGTTGCAAGGCTCTGCTGGGGTGGCGGACCAGGGCTAGAACCCGCCATCCCTCCCGGGTGCCTCATGAGTGGCTGGGCACAGGGAAAGCCAGTAGCAGCTCTGCCCCATGTCTGTGAGTCTCCTTGCATTATACATGAAAACAACTGATTTCTAGAAAAAACTTAACTTCTAATGATTCCAGTATTTAAATTAGAAATATATGGTGTGGGGCCAGAGCAATAGTCCAGTGGGTAGAGCATTTGCCTTGCACGTGGCCGACTTGTGTTCGATCCCCGGCATCCCATATGGTCCCCAAGCACCACCAGGAGTAATTCCTGAGTGAAGAGCCAGGAGTAACCTCTGAGCATCGCCGGGTGTGACCCAAAAGCAAAAAAAAAAAAAAAAATCAGCATATATTTTGAATCTCTAGAGGCTACACAATCCTACACACTGAGAAATGTAACTTCCCTCAATATGTCCTAGGTCCAGAAATAGCACAGGAAGTAAAGTACTTGCCTTGCATGAGGCTGTAGTTGTCATACCCACACAGGTTCAAATCCCAGGCTCCACATATGGTCCACCGAGCACAGCACCAGGAAAATTCCCTGGGCACCACCCCAATGTCCAAAACCCAAAATAAACAAATATCTTTCTACAAATATGTCAACAAAGAAAACTGCCATCATTTAATTACATACAAAATATGTCTCTTAAGAACCAGGCATGAACTGGCCACACCATGCAGAGACTCAAATGCATCAGGGAGAGCTGCCATCCAGTTCTCCCCTAGCTCAGCTAATCATGAGGCTCCCAGGAGGAAAGATGGGTTTTGGGTGTTGGCCCATCACCTCTGTGGGGCCTCGGAAGCAGCGGATGAGACTCATCACCATAATAGATGCCATTTCCGAGGTCTGGACACCACAGCACATCAGGACCGTCCAGGAGAGACCCTGATCTCAAGACCAGATTAACAGAGCAGCTGAGTTCAAGTCCAGGTAGGTGACTCGGAAGTGGAAGTCACTGGGCATTCATGAGATGGTACATCAAACTAGTGGAACCAATCATGTCCTAGAATATACTACAATCCACAATGTGTAAGAAAGGGAAGTGAGAAGTGAGGAGAGAGAGAGAGAGAGAGAGAGAGAGAGAGAGAGAGAGAGAGTAGTAGAGAGAGCGAGTAGATAAAGAACCTGCCATGGAAGCAGGATAGGGGAAGGAGACAGGAAGTGGGGACATTGGTGATGGGAAATGGACACGGATGGAGGGATGGGTGTTGGAACACTGTAGAACCAAACCTAAAACATGAACATCTTGTAATTGTATATCTAAAGGTGGTATAATAAAATAATTTAAAAAAAAAAGAACTGGACATATAGCTCAGTGGTAAAAACGCAAACTTCGTGAAGCAGGAGACCAGGGTTGGATTCCCAGAACTGAAAATGGTTGGGGTGGGGGGGAAGGCGAGTCTCCTAGTATTAACAATAGTAGAATATTACATATATTATTAGTATCACTCAGGGATAGGTAGAGAAAAAATTGTAAGTGGCAGTCTACTAGAGAGAAATGACAACTCACACCTATACAATTGTCATGAGGGACCATGAAGTTGCCACTGTAGTGTCTTCTGAGGAAAAGGCCTTGCAGGGTTTCTAGTGACAGTCCAGCAAGCCTTGATGCGGAGCACAGCAAATATTTGCAATCTAAAAAATCTCCAAAGCCTTTCATTTGTATCAATGACAGCTACATTCACACTGACAAATGGAAATCATCTACCCTTTCATTTTCTCCTCATCAACTGAGATTGCATCCTATATAAATCTCAGGCACCAGTTGAGATTCATAAAAACAAGAGCTATTGGAAAGGCTTAGCAGTAAGTATAGCGTAAGTAGAAAAACGTGGCTGAGCAACCGAAAATGAAATGCTCACTCCTTCTTAAACACGGACATTCCAAAGCAGGGCTCGTGGCGCTGCCAGTGAACTCAAATGTCACCTGTTCCCTCTGTTTCTTGAAAATTAAGTTTTCCTGCAACAGGGGCCGGGCCTGCTCCTCTGGTCTCGTCACAGCAGAAGGATGCTTCAGAGACCAGATATCCTACCAAAAACATGAAATAATATACCCATTGGCCACAGAAAATCCTGAGGCTCTCTTCCAGAATCACTGCCTCCCCTCTCAGCGCTAAGGATGAGAGGACCCCAGACAGCAAATGGAAAAAAAACAAAAATGAAAGAAAGCCTTTACCTGCAGGTACAGAACGGAGAAAGTGTTGAAAGCCCAATAGTGTCCAGGAACAGCAGAAAATCACTGGAAGGAATGGTTAGGAAAGGACGAGGTTTCCAGCACCAACGCCAGCTGACAGGACCACACTGGGTGTGAGGAGGAATCTGAAGGTACACGAGCCGTCCCCAGGGGGCAGCAGTCACCCAAGAATGGGGGACCAACCTCCGCGTCCTCCCAATTCTCCAAGTTTTTCAAAAGCCAGAAAGCTGTGCTTTTGGTAAAAACCTATTTGATGTCATTTAAGTGTTTATAATGAATTTCAATGAATTGTGGACGATATTTAGGTCTAAGAAAATGCAATGGCCACATGTTTTCAACATTAAGGATGAGAACTCAAGAGAGGCCCAGTGTTGGGACAGGCCAGTGGGAGCTGGGATGCAAGAGGCCAGAAGGCTGGGAGTCAGAGAGGTGAGAAGTCACCCTCAGATCTTAGACACACCGTCTTCTTTCTGCACATCGCAGATTCTTTTAAAAATAGATCATTTTTTTTTTAAAAAAGGAAAGAAGGGAAGGGAAGAGAGGGGGGGAAATCAGGACTGAGTGATCTGAAAGGTTCACTTGAGCAATACAAATGTGGGTGGGCACAGCTGAACTATGGGCTGAGAGAACCCTCCCAGGCTGAGCGCATGTTCCCCATGTGGGAGTGAATGCTGGGTTCGTGAGGCTGGAGAGCACATGGTCCCCCAAGCACTGCCAGGGCAAGCCCTAAGCACAGAGCATGGAGCAGTTTCTGAGCAGTCAAGTATAGCCCCTCGCCAAAGAACAAAACTCCCTACAATATTATCTTGCATATTTGTCATGAAATGTCATCCTTAATATAAAAATACTGCCCCTCCGTATTACCCTTAATCTAGGGAGAAATTCCAGAATTCCTCCACTTCTAAAATACCTCCACTTCTAAAATCATGTAATTTTACTTACATGTGGGTAAGAAAAAATGCACACCCACATGCTCCCAGGGGGAAAATAAGACTCCACTGCAGACATTAACCCAAAAACCAGAGCATGCTCACTGACCTCGCGAGGACCTTCACGGCTTTTCACTCACTGTGTCACCTCAAATTTCATTAAGGCGCAAACACAACAGTTATAACCACAGGGAGAGAAGGTCTTTGTCTGAAAGGGAAGTGTGAAACGGAGCTACTGAGAGAGAGGTCATGTGTCTGAATACCACACCCCTGAACTAGGGAAAGGAATTTTCCCCAGCAGCACCCAAAAGCTTAAAAGCTGGCATCACAAAACAACACAATGAAGGTCACAGGCAGCGATAATCTAAATGGGCAGCAAGGCCACTGCTTCCTGCAAGGACTGCAGAGAAATGGACTTTCCAGTCAGCAACGCGCCATGGAAACTATGCTCGGGGTAAACCATCGCCTCCACGGGCACCACCCTCCCATCACTGATTTCCCTAATTCCACACATCTTCTGAACAAAGAAAACGTCAGCCATGAAACTATCACTACGAGACTAACCCTCAGCACTGTTTAAAAATTACAGCATTGTCAGTGTTTTTAAATTTCGACTTTCATTTCATTCTGATTTTTTAAAGTTCTGAAATGAAACTGCAATTTCGGGTCCAGAGTGATATAGTACAGCAGGGAGGGAATGTTCCTTGCACACGGCCAAACCAGATTCAATCCGGGCGCCACACCCCATATTGACCCCCAATCATGCCAAGTGTAATTGCTGAATACAGAGCCAGGAGTACACATCTGAGCACCCTCAGATGTAACCCCCCAAACAAACAAAAAAAAGAAAAATACAATTTCAACAAGTGCTATGTGTTGAGCACTTTTTCCCCAACCTTGTCACCGTCACCATCCCCTTCCTCCTGCTTTCTATTAAGGGAGGAGTGGGCTAGGGGACCACACCCAGCAGGGCTCAGGGGCCACTCCTCGCCTGTGTGGAGGAGAACATTCTGGGCAGGCTTCAGGGGACCATAGGCAGTGCTAGGGGATACAATCCGGGTGAGATGCACGCAAAGGCAAACACCTGGACTCTTATATTATCTCTCAAGTCCCACACTATCTTTCTAGGAAAACAACTTTAAGATAGCATCTCATCTCCATACTGTTTCTCCTCAAACAAACTCTAAAAGAAATCTTTAATTGGGGGTATACAGGGGGAAGAGGGCAGACTAGACATGACCGGAGGGCATGATGGGTAGTCTTGGGCACTCCCATGGTGGCAAGGTGCAGAAACAGTATTATAACCACGTTACCTAAACTATGATGATTCTTTTATTAATTTTTAAAAACATTGTATGCATGTGGTCTGACATTCCAAAGGAATTAGGAAATTGGGATGTCCCACTAGCAGCCAAAAAAAATCTTAGAAGGAATTATATAAAATTTCTATAGATAATATATGGGTCCCCAAAATAGTGACACTTTTCTACTCAGAATGGAAGGGGGCAGATTTTTTAACTTCTTCCTTCAAATAAATGAGCGAAAGAGACTCCCTGAATAAACAAAATCCCTAGTCCTACAACTCTTTTCCAAGAGACAGGTGTACTGACAAAAGAACTGAACAGAACTCAGCTGATCTGGATTCAGAAACTGGTGTTTCAGCTAGAGGCTCAGCTGCAAGCTAGGACAGGTCCTAAAGAGCAAGGCTCCTCCGTGAAGAGCTCTACATTGCCAAAGCCCATCCACACTGCTCCGGAAGTGTGCGGCAAAGCTGAGCCTGCTAATACTGCATCCACCTCCAGTGAGGCTGAAACTAGGTCAGACAACCGACCCGGCACGCCACTGTCAGGTTTTCATTTTTATGTCCACCCAAGGGAAGCTCATGGATAGATTTCTGGATCTTAATCCCTTAAGTCATAACAATGTCCCAGAAACACAAGACATGTTCTAGAAAGATTAGAGATTCTTGGAGGGCCAGTTTCCTGAGCCAAGTCTTATTTTTACACTCACTCAAATTTAAAAGGTGCACAAGGTTGACAAAGATCTTCCTTCACTCACCAATTTTAAATGAACAAGACCAGCTTTTGCTTCATAACTTTGGATTCCTATTTCCTCACAGTCAAATCAAAATAGTTGTCTCCAAATAAACTTGACAAATGCCCTCACCTTCCTTTATTCCAGGCTTGCTCTTTTCACTAATCTGAAACTGAATGAAAACAAACCCTAAATTCGAAAGTATTTTCCTCCATCTTCATTGTCTTGGATTTTTACCCCTTTGAATGTTCTGCCCTGCTTGAGCATTCATTCATGCACACATTCATTTAGCCATACCTGCTCATTCATGTATCATTCATTTATCCAGGCACTGCTCACGAATGGTGAGCAAAACAAGAAATTAACCCCACAATGCTATTGAAAACCTTTTCTTACCTTGAAAAGCATCCCCAATGAGCTCCTCCTAACCACCCTTCTTGATTTCATCACACTTGAATCTTGAGTGCAAAGATGTGAAATTACCTGCAAATTGAGTACTACATTGAAATTACGGAATACTGATGACTAAATGATACCAGTATTTTACTAAATGTGAATGGTAAGAAAAAACTCCAGAAACACTAGTTAAACTCTAAATATGCTAGCCAAATGTGTAAAAAAGGTACTGGGCAGCCTGTGGTGAAATGGGCACTGTGGAGGATGGGTGCTGGTATACTGTACTACAGAACAATTATGAACACCTTTGTAATTAGTCTCACGTGGTATAATAAAATTTTTTTAAAATTTAAAAAAAAGAAATTCACCCTCTAGGGGCCAGGCGGATAGCACAGCGGGTAGGGCGTTTGCTTTGCACACGGCTGGGTTTGATCCCCAGCTTCCCATATGGTCCCCTGAGCACCGCTGGGAAAAATCCTGAGTGTAGAGCCAGGAGTAACCCCTGAGCATTGCCAGGTGTGACCCCAAAAAAAAAAAAAACCAAGAAATTAACCCTCTAGATTTTCCAGACCAGTGACAGAGATAAACAAGATTCCTATTTAGAAAAGGAACCGACCACCCCCTTGTAGGAATTCTAAAGTCACTGGGTTAGACAAGAAGGTGTAGGTTCTGAATTTGTGTTGTTTAAACAGTCTCCGAGTCTATTTGCAGTCTAAGTGCAGAACCAAGAGTAAGCCCTGAGCACTACCAGGTTCGAACCAAAAACAAATTAAAAAAAATTAACTCATAATTTAAGGGCTATGGAGACTGCTCCGCTATCTGTGGGGACCCCAGCAGGCCACGGACCCCTGAGCACCCCCAGGCACAGCCTTGGTGCTCTCCCCCCGGTCCCAGCAGAGCCATGCTGCTGGGCCTGGGCATTGAACCGCCTGACTCAGTTGGTCCCGGATCACCAAGAGGTGCTCCAGAGCTCCCAAGCACTGATTGGGAGCCTCCATCCACCAAAAAAAGACATGTTAAACATTAATAAATAAGTTCACCCAATCACATAATTGTAAGACATTCATTTCTGCTTCCCATACGCAGTTAGAACCAGCATGCAGCCTGATTCCAACCCCCTTCCATCACCGCTTCCAAGCCTACCTCGTCATCACTGCTCAGAATCTCCTCTGCAGCTGAGCTGCCTTCCCATGGGAGTGTGCCCTGATGCCAGCTCCAGCCTCCACTCTTGTCCCTGAGCGGTGAGTCTGGTCTCTAGACCTTGCCATCTTGTCCCTGAGCGGTGACCTGGTCTCTAGAGCTCACATCATAGCAGGCTGCCCTACACATCCACAGGGGTACCTCAAGCTAGATTTGTCCAAAACAACTCCCCTGGCCCCCCATAACCTATTCCTCCTCCCACATTCTATCAGTCAGTTCTTGGCCTCCTCCTAGTCACCAATCAGAGATGCCACCTGACCCAACACACAAACAAAACAGGGTGGTGGCTCTACCCTCACCTGTACCCCTGGGAACCCGCCTGTCTCTGTTCCCACTATTGCAGCCGAAGTTTGGGCGACTCTCCTCCCACACACAGAGTCGGCCCTATCCGATGTCCTATGCTCAGGAGCTGTTTCCTCAGAGGCTCCTGCCTTGCTCCTCTCCGGTGCCTGTCACTTCACACACTCTGTCACTATGTCCGAAGAGTTTTCCTGAAACATGTGTGCTAAAAGCAGCTGAGAACAAAAAGGGCACTGAGGAAACATTTGAGTAATCCCCGCCATCTTCAGGGAAGAAGCTATTGTGAGGAAAAGTGGGGGGAAATTCTGCAGAAAATGAAGATATTCACAGAGAAAATTTGTAAGCCAACCAATCTGTCCCAAATAGTTCTTTCCATCCATAACACCATAGCCCAGGCTACAAAAACCCTCTTGCATAAACTGACTTCCCTCCCTTACTAATTATTTTGGGCATTACTGCCCTTTTCTGGATTACTCCAGTGCCTCCCCCTAATCACCTCATTCTAATCAAACAACTCCCCACACAGACAGACACACATACACAGCTCTATTCCTGGGCAGCTTCTTGAGGGCCATTCCAGCCTGACTCATCTTTTTAAGAGCAGACAAAGCCTATGCCAATTTACCACGTATCACTTATTCTACTGGGCCCTCTGTTACTCTTTAATCTCTATGAATATTGAACTCTATGGTATTTTCCTCTTATCTGTGTGCATTTTGCCCACCCGGTCTTTGGGTCTTTGAAGTAGAGAAAAATGTCTTAAGTACATTTGGGGCTTCTCCGCTAAGAAGCTGAACACGGTGCATGTAGAGAATGTGCCTGGCCCAGCCACCACGCACCTAAAAGTCAACAGACAAACCCAAAGAGAATCTTCCAGACTCTCTATCATGATAGATCACCTCTATCATCCAGTCACAGATAACTGGAGTTAAAGCAGAGATTCTCTGATCACGGACTTGTATAGTGAAACTCTGGCCCTTCAGGAAGTGAGGAGTAATCAAGTGCTTTCACCTTCCAGGAAAGGAAATTTTTTTTTCAGTAATAATCTGTGTCACAAGTATATTTGAGCGACTAGTGGCTCAGTTCAGACAATCAAAATACCTAAGAATTGTAGTGGGGTGACTCGGCCCCCAGAAGGGTAAAAGCCGACTGTTGGTTGCCCCCACCCTCACCCAATCTTAATGCTTAAGTATAAAGCACACGTAGCATATGCCGCAGCACACAGAGACCGTCTCTATGGTAATAAAATGCATGGTGTGGAGAGGGGTTGTTGCTTACAACGAATAATCGGGAGCTGGAGAGATGGTACAGGAAACCCGGATTCGATTCCGGGCACACCAGCTCCCCCGAGCACCACCAGGTGTAGTGCTGGAGACCTAGAGTGCAGTGTTGGGTGAACAATCATAATCCCCAGCACTAAAGGACCTGAGCAGCAGGTCCAATGACCCAAGCAATATGGCGGGTGAAGAATCACTGGCTCTCCAAGCATCCAGAGTACCCACTGGGACGGTCTCCTGGCCCTAAATTCTAAGAGGTTGTAGGGGAGAATGTGTGTGAAATATGCAAGGTGGAGGTGTCTAATGCATACCCAGGTGCCTAAGCATGGTGGATTAATGCTGGATTTGGTTTTGGTTTTCGCCAGTGCTTACTCCTGGCTCTGTGCTCAGGAGCCCATATGTAGTGCCAGGGATCAAGCCGGCAAACACCTACCCCTGTACTATCTCTCCAGTCAAGAAACTGCTTTAAGCAAACTGGACCATCTGCTCTACAACATTTGCAGAAACTTCAGAAGCATTCAAAGCCTGGGCACATGAGTGAAATTAGAAGAAAAATAGTGCAGATAAAAAATGGTGTTTTGTGTTTTCATCCATTTTCTTGACAATTTCGTTTACAGAGTGAATTCTGAAAACTGCCCCCGTTCCGTCCCTGCCTGGGCATCAGGCTGCACTTTCTATTAAAAATAATACAGAAATTAGGAATTAAAGTGGCTTCCACCCACCGCCAACCACACACCCCCAAGGAAAATGCCTTTTTAAATATATGTGTGAGAAATTAGCGAGGATTGAATTAAGATTGAATAGTTATTTATATCTCTTTCCTGTTTAGCCCTTAACAAAGTTCAAACCGGCATTTTACAATCAGCTCTGGATAAGACTTCCCAGAATAGCCCTGATGTGGGGTCTGCTGGTAGGGAGGACCCTCAAACTACATCCTGCAATTCACACCCTCTGAACACAGTATGCTAAACTCAACAACTTCAAAACAAAAACAAAACGTCTCCACCCAGTGTCCTCCACCCAGCCCTGGAAACTGCAGAACACAAAGAAGGGGAAAAAGAAAGAAAAAAACTTAATAATCATGGTCAGAAACAAAGGCAGGTTGTGGGAACATTAATAGTCCTTGTATTTTTTTAATTGTGCAGTAACTTCCTCTGCACAATCTGAAAAAATAGATACATGAAAGTGAGAGAAATGTATGGCCTTTGTAACACATTCTTAATGTGCCCGAACATCTAACCTATTGTCAACATCCCACTCATGTGATAAGGCAGTTAGGAAAATGAACAGATGCAACTTTTAAAAAGTAGGTGGAAATGGCAATGCTAAACCAGAGCTAAGTATTGAAAGTAGGTAAAGGGATACACTTAACCTTCAGTGTCTGTACTGCAAACCACAAAGCCCAAAAGAGAGGTGGGTACACGGGTGTTGGGAAATGTGCGCTGGTGGAGGGACGGGTGCTCGGAACACTGTATGACTGAAACCCAGTCGTGAACAGCGTTGTAATGATCTATCTCACAGGGGTTTTTTTTTTCTAAGTAAACAGAAATAAAATAAAAACAGAAAGTAACATAACAACTGTGAACGGTGCAGAAGAGTGGTAAAAAGACAGAGAAAACAAAGACGGTGTGTTTTGTGAAGAAAGATTCTTGCATCAACAGAAGGGAGTGTTCTGCCTTTCGACACTGAAGACCATTCCATTCCATGTTCGGGGAGAGAATGCTATCTGGCCCACACCCAGCTGTGCTCAGGGCTTACTCCTGGGTCTGTGCTCAGGGATCACTCCTGATAGTGCTCAAGGAACCAAATGTAATGCCTGGGATCAAACAGAGGTTGGCCACATGCAGCTGCCTCATCCTCTGTACTGTCTCTCAGCCCTTGAGGATTATATTTTGTTTTGTTTTGTTTTTGTTTTGGGGCCACACTCAGCGATGCTCAGGTTTTCCTCCTGGCTCTGCCCTCAGGTGTGACTTCCAGGGGTGCCCAGGGAACCATATAGGATGCCAAGATCAAACCCAGGCTGGCAGTGTGCAAGGCAAGAGCCCCACCCACTGTACTATTTCTCAGGCCCTATAAAGACTATTTTTTTTTTTTTTGGGTCACACCCGGCAATGCTCAGAGGTTTCTCCTGGCTCTGCACTCAGGAATGACTCCTGGCGGTGCTGGGGGGACCATATGGGATGCCGAGGATCGAACCCAGGCCGGCATGGGCCGGCCGCAAGGCAAACGCCCTACCCGCTGGGCTATCGCTCCGGCCCCTATAAAGACTATTTTTAAAATAAATCTACTTCTTGGCCATACAGAGAGTTCAAAGGGCTGAACACTGACTCTGCGGCCATGAGGGCAAGCTTTGATCCCTGGCACCACATGGACCCCCCAAGTAACCCTCCACCCCCAGCACTACCAGGGATGGCTCAGAAACAAACAAAAAGATGTAATAAAAGGAAGATAAATCTCTTTCTTCCCTACCTCCTCAACCTCTTCTTCCGCCAGCCAGACCTGCCCTTCACTCCCTTCAGAGCTCTGTCTCCAAGATCATTAGCAAATTCTTCTCTAAGTTCTCATCCACCCGCCCCCTCCACTGAGGCTCATCCACTCCCAAAAACCAAACCGTCACCTTTAAGCAAACACTCACATCTCTTGCTCTAGTCCTAACCTTTCCCCCCCAAACTGCACTGACACCTTCAACTCTGCATGGCTGGAATTCACTCCCGGATTCCACATTCCCATGCACACCGCCACACAACCATCGCGCCAGCTGTGCGGCGGAAGGCAGGAAGTCTCCTTCACACTCTCAGCTCACCATCCCTTTAAACTCTTCAGTATCACCTGGAGCCTGCTGCTGGGTCCCTGCTACCTGCGTGCAAGTACATGTTCCCTCTTTCACACCCGGACCACTAAAGAGCCTCTGGAGATCTCCCCAGCCTCCCCTAGACCCTCGGCTCAAACTACAGCCAAGTGATTTAGCTAAAACGCAAAGTGGTGGTTGCTGGCATTCCCCTGCACAAGACCTGCCAGTAGCTCCCCGAGACCCCCAGTCAGGACAGCATTGCACAGGCAGAACCGGAAGTCCTCGAAAAACACTTGATGTGTCTTAAGACATAATCACACAGTGGATGACATTATTGGCCCCTTCCTTTAAGGGTAAGTCACCTCCCCCACATTACCTAAGAAGCTGAGAACGGAAGCGGGAGGCCCACTGTCAGAGCCAAAAGTCTTAGCCACACTGCTGACCTCCCTCTGCATCCTGTCCATCCTGTCCTCCAGGTCTGCTTCTCCTGAGCCCTCTTAGACCACGACAACTTCCTATGGTGCATTTCTTACGGAGAAACAAGCAGCAAAGTGTCACTGACACAGCAGGCTGCAAGCCTGTGAGGACGCTGCTCTTCAGGAGTAAATAATGTGCTACTGCTTTCCTCCAGTACAGGTCCAAGGCCGTGACATAGTCCAGGCAATGGGCAGCTCTGAAGGCCATGCCATAGCCCGGGCCACGGAAGGCTCTGAAGGTTGTGTCACAGCCCGGGCCATGGGTGGCTCTGAAGGCCGTGTCATAACCTGGGACATGGGCAGTTCTGAAGCCATGTCACAGCCCGGGCCACGGCGGCTCTGAAGGCTGTGTCATAGCCTGGGCCACAGGAGGCTCTGAAGGCCGTGTCATAGCCCGGGCCACAGGAGGCTCTGAAGGCCGTGTCATAGCCCAGACCACAGGAGGCTCTGAAGGCCATGGCATGGCCCAGACCATGGGAGGCTCTGAAGGCCATGGCATAGCCCAGGCCACAGGAGGCTCTGAAGGCCGTGTCATAGCCCAGGCCACAGATGGCTCTGAAGGCCATGTCATAGCCCAGGCCACAGGAGGCTCTGAAGGCCGTGTCATAGCCCAGGCCACAGGAGGCTCTGAAGGCCATGTCATAGCCCAGGCCACAGGAGGCTCTGAAGGCCGTGTCATAGCCCGGGCCACAGGAGGCTCTGAAGGCCGGGTCATAGCCCGGGCACAGGAGGCTCTGAGGCCATGGCATGGCCCAGACCATGGGAGGCTCTGAAGGCCATGGCATAGCCCAGGCCACAGGTGGCTCTGAAGGCCGTGTCATAGCCTGGGCAGCGGTGGCTCTGAAGGCCATGTCATAGCCCAGGCCACAGGTGGCTCTGAAGGTCGTGTCGTAGCCCGAGCCACGGAAGACTCTGAAGGTCGTGTCATAGCCGAGCCACGGGCAGTATCTCCAGTTAGCCCCTTCTGAGCCTCAGCTCTCGGTTCTGCTCTCTCCACCACTGCCTCCACACCTGCCCTTGCCAAGGATTTTTTATATTTATATTGCTCTTGCTCCCAGGAGCCATGTTTCATACCCCTGAGAGGTACCCCGGATAGACTGAAAAAAAAATGCTAGACTTATTAAGACTTGGCTTCTAAATGACAACCAGTGGAAAGTGAATCTGGAAAGTACAAGAGGACTGCGTGTTGCCTTCAAGGAACCAGAGAGTTAGCACCTTGCCTGCAAGCAAGACCAGGAAAGACGAAGGGGAAGGAAGACAGGGAGATTTCCAGAAGAGGAAAAGGAGGAAGCACTAAATTACTTTTTTGGTTTGGTTTTTCTGTAAAGGGGGGTAGTGCCAAATAAGTCTGGGAATCTGGATCTCCTCCAGCTCTTCATACACAGGTAAGACACTACACTGTAAGGAAAAGGCCTGAGTTTAAGCTACTTGTTAAGTCAAAGTTCCAGTAAAAAATCCTCCTTCCCTGAGTCATGGTCCAGATTCAAGCTGTGTAATTATTTCAAGGAACATTCTGAATTGCCAAAAACAAAGCTTTCTAACTGGGGCTTACCCAGGTCAGAAAAAGGCAGCCATACTGAACCAATTTTTTCTCAGATCTGGTAGGAAATCTGTGATATGCATATTTTTTATAAATCAGTGACTATATATATTTTTTCCTTTTTATTTTAAAGTTTGTTTTTCATTCTAAAGTCTTTCCATCCCGAGGGAACAAAATACAAACTGACAACATAGTTCTGAGAAAGAAGAAACAGTTACTATTGCCAAATTTTTCATGACCCTCAACTTCTGTTACACGATCCCATCTGGGAAAAACTGAAGTAAGCTGATTCTACAGTTATCATCCATTATGTAATTGAGATAAGGCATCAGTCTGTTTAAAGGTAGGACACATTATAAGCAATTGTATAAGGTTAAGCAACCGGTGAGCTTATTAGTATTCTCTGAGATCAAAGTACGTCCCCAGATTTTGGCAATCTTTTAGGACCACTATAAAGTTTCCTAAGAAACAGGTCGATGTAGACATGGGACTTGCAACTCCAAGTGGTAGTAATTTTCCACTACCTAAAAGTTAGATCATGAAGATCCTTTGCCAAAGAACAGAAAAGCTTACAAGATTGTTCTCAGTTTCAAGACGTGCTTACATTTCTGTTACTCTGAACACTCACTGTACAGCTTCCATCCACAGAAGCCTCTTAGGTAAGAATTCTGATTTGAAACAAGATGATGGAATTAGTTATGTGAACCTTATTTTTCAAAAGTTTGGAGGGTCACAAAACAATGTCCTAAATCCTATGAGGATTCTACTACTACTAGATAAACTTTCACGATCAATCAGAGGACACGTGGGTCCGGACTTTCATTTAGATTGATTCTAACACATCAGTCTAAAAGGACTTTATGAACTTCAAGTAACAGCTTCTCTTAGAACAGAGGTTGCAAACGACAAACATTGGTCAGAGAGATAATTCAGGGGATAGGGTACTTGCACTGTATGTGGCTGACCCTGGTTAAATCCCCACACAGTATATATGGTCCCAAGGACCACTGGGAGTGATCCCTGAGTATGGTCCAAATACAAACGAAAAAGACTCTTGTGAAAGTTTTACCCAAAGGATCCTTCTGCTCCCCAGCATCCAGCCTGATGCTTTGGTACACTGCAGGGACTTACTAAACAATCCTTTTCTAAAGTGATTCTGTCCCGAAGACAGAGATGCGGCAGGTAGCAAGGTTAGGAAGCTTCGCTCTGAATCTCCTGACACCACCCTTTGATCACTTCTTCTGACACCACACTCTAACCACATGAACCACACAAGTCATCTGCAAGAGCTGACTGGAACCAAAAGGAACTGAAGATGGCAGAGAACTTGCCGCACAACCTGACCTTGGTGATGTAATCTGACAGCAATGAAATCCCATTAGCAACCTGCTCTCCCAGCACGCTGTTCCACACCACTGCAGTCCCCAAAGGCATATACATGGCACAAAACGAGTGGTAAAGGTGGGTGGTCCCAAAACCAGGAAATTTCTTCAAAAAGCCCTCCTTTCTCCTAAGCACCTTTCTCCACATTGATACCCTTTTAAATACCCTACCTTGGAGCCCAAGAGAGCTCAAAGTGATGAAGCAAATGCTTGAGTCCTGGGTGTAATCCCCAGCACCACACAGTCAGTCCCCAAAAAGTTTAAGAAGCAACTCTCAAGCATTGAAGTAGGGGTAACTGTAACCCCTGAGCATCACCTAGGGTAGCCTAAACACCAAAAAATAAGAACAAAATGCCCAGCCTCCAGCCCGAGGCGGCTCCTCTTCGACAGTGCCTCTTCAACAGTGTCTGTCTCCTAGACAGCGCAGGTGACATCTCCCAGACAACAGCCATTTGCTTGACTGTACGTCTTCGCCAGAAATTTTTTCTGTGATGAAGACAAAGGCCTGCTACTGTCGCTTTGCCGGCAAAGAGCACTGGCTGGCCAGTCTATGGTAGGTATCAAAGTCACACAGACCAAACAGAACTCAGGTGCAGTTGCGACGGCTGCCAAGTGAGGTTAGCGGGACCTTCATGTCCTCCCTGGATAGAATCTCGTGGAGACTTTCTCATCTGTGCTGACCTCACAGACACTCACCCCCTTCCCAACAACAGAGATGTCTACAGACACATGTCCTCACCAAAGGACGCCCATGGCCTTGCTTTCGTCATCTGGAAAGATCAACAATGAAGGAGCAATAAGAGAAGGGGAAGATGCTATCACAAAATTATTTATACAAAATACAATAGGGACTTATTTGCAAATCATAGTGGTACAGAGCCCAAGATGCTCGTGGTTTGTATTTGGACACTTAGCAACTCATGTGTGGCTTTCTGGGCTTCCACAGCTCCTTACTGGTCTTTCAGAATTGTCGCTGGGCCCAGCCGTGATCTGCGTCCATTTTTGTGGAGGCTATTTATTGATCACATCTGGAAAAACTAAGCATGCTCTTGAGTCGATCTTGGCCATAACTTGCTAACTTTGTTTTTACTATTTGAATTCTTCCATTATTGATTTATTTAGGTGGGGTAAGTCTCTTGGCAGTTCTCAGGGCTGACTCCTGGCTCTGCATACAGCGACCACACCTGGCAAGCCTCAAGGAACCATACAGAGTGCTGAGGATTGAGCCTGGGTTGGCCATGTGCAAAGCAACTGCCCTACCTGCTAGACTATCGCTCCAGCCCCCTGACTTCTTCCATTCTAGGAATTTACATTTTCACACAAGACTAGCTCCTGATATGGATACATATATAATTACTTAAGCTAATTTCCCAAGCCCTAATCCAAATTACTGTTTTTCAGCCTCCAGTTTTTATTCTGTATTTTAGTGACTGAAAAGGAAGTCTATGTATTATATATACAGGAGGCCATTAGACCAAGGCTTGCTTTAACATCTTAGGATCCCATGTAACCGAAGTCAGAATTGCCTCAAGGTTAAGAAATAAAAACACAAGGCCAGAGAGGGAAGGGGGGAGAGAGAGAGAGAGAGAGAGAGAGAGAGAGAGAGAGAGAGAGAGAGAAAGAGAGAGAGAGAGAGAGAGCACAGTATGGCTAGGACATTTGTCTTGCATAAAGTTCACCCAGGTTCAATTCTCGACATGGTATAAGGTACTCAAGCACTACCCGGTGTGATCCCTGAGTACAGAGTCAGGAATAAGACTGGATGTAGCCACAAAAAAAGTGGGAAAAAATCAGAACTTAAGCAAACAGAAAATCGTTTGGGTGGTAAGGAATAGGCATTGATTCATTTTTTTACTTTAAATTATAATATCTAGTTTAGTTGTTGTTTTGTTATGTTTACGGGCCACACCTGACAATGCTCAAAGCTTACTTCTGGCTCTGCACTCAGGAATCACTCCGATGTGTTGGTCCAGGGACCAGATGGGGTGCCAGGCATCAAACCCAAGTGGGTCACGTGTAAGGGCAGCCCCTTACCAGCTTATCCCTCTGACCTAAATCATAACATCTTGAAGCTGAAATAAGAGCATCTCTTTTGCTCTACTCTAGCTGTTCAAAATCAGAAACACATAACGTTTCTGGAAAGATGCTAGGCAAATCTGTTGGCAAGAAAGAAAAAGTTTAAAATGGTCCACCTTTGACTCAGTAATTTCATAGCTAAAAAACTTTTTAAAAAAGCAATTACCATGGATATTTATATTAGAAATGAATCATTACCCTGCCCATCATGGGACTGCTTTGGGGGGGGAGAGGGGGTAACAAGGTAAATAATAATTACCCTGATCTGGTGACACTTCACCCCAAGGGCTCAGTCACAGGCGGGCCAAGCCCTGGGCTAAGCTGGAATGACAAATGGGATCAAGTGTGTCTGGAGAGGAATTCCCACTGCAGAAGGAACCGCTGCTTGCAGGCTTTGGTTCTCAGGGGCTCTGAGTCAGGGTCGAGAGCAGGGGCCATGCCGTGCAGCCGAGATCAACAAGAAGCAAGAAAGCAGTCTGATTCTTTCTGCTCAGACTCTCAGAATGAAAAAAACAACGCAAACACTGTTGGCTAAGCAGTGGCCAGAGTATCTAGCTGCTGGTCAGGGGAGAGGCGTGGGTTTCCTGTTGGTAAACACCTGCCCGCTTCCTAAGCCCACACAAAGAAGTGCCTCCAGCAAAACAGGGATCCAGGGACTTGTTTTCAGACCGCAATTGCTGGTTTCTTCTCTGCCGTCGGTTTCTTCTCAGAGCCGTATATAAACACTGGAGTATTGACTTACATTACTGGCTGCCATAACAATAACACCTTGTATGTGCGGAACATGGCTAAGAGGAGGACAGGGAGCTGCTGACGACACCAGCACAGTCCGCCAGCTGGTCACAGCCACAGGCAGCTCCTGCTGAACTAGTTTCAGAAACCCAACGCCAGTGGGACTCCAAGCCCGAGGCCCCTGCTCCGTCCTCCTCCAGTGCTACGGACAATCCACCATCGCTCCCTGTTCTTGGATGCTACAGGCTCATTCGAATGAATTTCAGAACTTCCAACTATTTTCTGTAGGAATATCCAAGGATGGTATCTGTCACTCCTTATTTGTCTATTTTGGGGTCACTCACAGCTGTGCTTGGGGCTTCCTCCTGACTCTACACTCTGGGATCTCTCCTGTTGGTGCTCAAGAGACCAAATGAGATGCCGAGGATCGAACAGGGGTCTGATATTTGCAAAGCAAGCACCCTACTTATACTTTTTTTTTTTTTTTGCTTTTTGGGTCACATCTGGTGATGCTCAGGGGTCACCTAGCCCTCACTCTGCAGTCAGGAATTACTTCTGGTGGAGCTGGGGACGATATAGAATGATGGAGATTGAACCCAGGTTGGTCATGCACAAGGCAAATAACCCTACCTGCTATACTATCACTTCAGCCCCTGCCACTTCTGAGTCTGATGTGTTGCCTTTGGTACTCCAGGAAATAACAAAATATTGAATAAGGCCTAAAAGTCCTAGGGTACAGGAAGTCATCTCACAACACAAAGCTCAAAGGAGACACAAATGCTAAAGGAAGATGGCTCCAGTTAAGCTGGTTTACTACTTAACGAAGAAAGAGAAAATCCTCCGTATGTCAACCCCTATTTGAGAAAATGCCTCAGGAAATACACAACTTATTCTTCCCATCTTAGACAGTGCTCGACCACAGATGAAACTTGAGTCATAGAGAAACTGAGGCTCTGGCTATTTAAAGACATAGTCCCAGTCAAAGAATCCCTGAGCTAAAAGAAACTTTTGGACAGCACAGTGCAGTTGGGAGAGACAAGGAACTGTGTCTCAGGGCCATCGGATCATTGCTGTTCACCCTAATCCCATATTGAGTCATCAAAGAACAAAGTCACCAAATAGTCAACTCACCCACCTCAGAACTTAGACTGCAGGCTAGATGTAAAATACGTAAAATCTATGTTTCTCTGGGGTACAAGTAAAGGGTGTCAAGAGTAAGTAAGTTTCCCTACCTTTTAATCCAACCTTGTAGAGGAAGACAGGCCATGGGAAGCCCTCTCCCACCTGCCAGGAGTGGGGGCTGCAGATGGGGATGGTCTGGCCAATGCAGAAGCTAAACCCAACAGGGCCTCGCATGGGTCCCAACAGGAGCAAGTCCTGCCCGAGGGTGATGGACATCCAGTCCACCAGCTGCCTGGACTGTGGAGAAGCCTGCCCAGTACTGGAGTTTCCTGCAGGAGATAATACCTCTTCCTACCCACCACGCCCATCTCTGGGTCTCATTTTGTTTTTCAGTGTCTGGTGTTTGTGGTTCTCAATCCAGTTGGATCAAGTGCATTAACAAAGTAGATATTTGATAACATCTCTCTCAGAAAGGCCTTCTAGAACAATTAGAACATCCCTCCAGGTCAGGAAGCTATCTGACCTATGGAGTCAAATACCTGACAAAACATCCAGAAGCTACTCAATAAACACTGGCCAAACTGAACAGAACCTATGGCAGGTATTGAAACGGTGGGACTAAATAGGCGATAAACCCAGACATTCAGAACTTTTGGATCATACATCATGAGAATTAAAAAATATCCTCAAAAAAATACCCAGCCTGGTCCTCTCCATTCACAGAATAGGAAACTGAAGCAAGGCACAGGACAGGCAAGTTACTCCACACTCACTGTTCCAGGGTCACTGAGTACCTGATGCCCCTTCACACACCATGCACCAGTAGTCACCACTTTGGGGGCTACCATCTGCTCTTACTGCAGAAGGAATGAGCAATGCTATCAGAAGACTCGGGTCTTTGTGCCCCCCCCCCCAGACTGAGGCATCAGATTCGCTCATCCCAGATGTCAAATTGCTAAGTTTAAATAATTAAATATACAAAAACAAAACAGTTTGCCAAGGGGATGGGGGGGGGGAGAACGCAACGCCATTGGTACAGGGGTGGTACTGCTACCGGGAGTGAGGGTGAAGTCCGCGCATCATATGCCGGAAACCCTCCTGTGAACAGTATTGTAGTATGGTAAGTGACGGGCCTAAATAGAAATACAGAAACAATTACCAGGTAAAGTAAGTCAGTGTGCTACATTTATCTGGGACAATGCATACTTTCAATGCAGTGCCTTCTTTGATAATCACTGGGTCAACAGAAGAATCTGTAGTCAGAGATGACTTGCTGACTTATATGCACTTTAAGGGCTATTTCTCTTCAGGATGTGAAGAGGAAGCTCAGCCTCTCTCACTTAGCAGTCAATCTTACCAACAATCCATTCTGCACATTACCCACCCATCTAGTACACAAGTTCCAAAGTTCAAATAGACATTCCTACCTCAATTCAATAACTTTCCTTCCTTCCTTCCTTCCTTCCTTCCTTCCTTCCTTCCTTCCTTCCTTCCTTCCTTCCTTCCTTCCCTCCCTCCCTCCTTCCCTCCCTCCCTCCTCCTCCCTCCCTCCCTCCTTCCTTCCTTCCTTCCTCTCTCTCCCTCCCTCCCTTCCTCCCTCCCTCCCTCCTCCTTCCTTCTTTCCTTCCCTCCTTCCTTCCTTCCTTCCTTCCCTCCCTCCCTCCCTCTCCTCCCTCCTCCCCTCCCTCCCTCTCTGCCTCCCCCTTTCCTCCCTTCCTTCATTTTTTGGCTAAGTTGCTTGTTGCAATGCTGTTTTAAGGCCCTGGCTAAACTCACAAGAAGCAAAATGGGCAGGACCTTAATGAAAATATCCTCAACTTCATTGCATCTCAGCAAAGAGCAGCAAGGTCCAGTTAAGGTGTGTTATCCAAGGTCATTCAACTAAATGACCAGGTCTAAATTAGAGGCTACTTTTTGCGATCACAAAACTGCCTGCCGATGTGGCACTTTTTAAAATTTTATTTTGTCACTATGAAATATACAATTACAAAGCTGTTGGTGATAGGGTTTCAGTCATACAATACAGTATTACAGCACCCATCCCTCCACCAGTGTGCATTCTCACCACTAATGTCCCCAGATTCCCTCCCCCACCCGCCTCTATGGCAGGCACTTTCTCTCTCTCTTCTCTGTCTCTGTCTCTGTCTCTCCTCTCCTTCTGTCTCTCTCCGTCTCCTGTCTGTCTCTCTGTCCCTTCCAACCGCCACCTCTCTTACACACTGTGGCTCGCAATACATACACTGAGGGGTTATCAAGTATATTCCTTTACCTTTGTTCCATACTCAGTTCTAGTCTGTCGTTACCATTTCCAACAATTACCTGCATACTGGTCCCTTCTCTCTCCTACCTGATGCGGGCTATATTTGAGATTCAAAAAGACTGAGAAACTGTCTCTTTTCTAAAATAAAAAAGATCAGACTCTAGCTATTTTCATTCTTAACAACTGTGTTCCTATTTCATATCCTGGCTTAGAGGCTACTGGGTTTTGATCTTTCTTCTCATAACAGCAAGCAATTATTTTCCTCCTTCCCATTACAGCAAACAATTATGACCGTAAATAACATCACGGCAGAGTATACCAATCTTTCCTTCCTGCCACGCTGAGCAGAGTCCCTTCCTTCTTCACTCCTCATGTGATCTCTGCCAAATGAATATTTTTCAAGTTCCAAATCTGTTAAAAAGTTTTATCTAAGGTCTGCATTAGCTTACTTTTTCCTCCCACACAAAAATTCAGCTTGTGTTCCTTTCAAGTTAAAAGTTTAGATAGGAAATTAGATGATGAAATTCATTGAAATGAACAGGCGCTATAATTCCTTTGGCCAGGCACGGACAAGTTTGGAAATATAATGGGCAGACAGGGAGTTAGTGGGCAGTGAAACTTCTGGCTTATCTCCTCATCCAGGTTGGGCTCATGTGAAGGGGGTGGGAACGCAGGGTAACAATATAGCAAATTTTCCACCCAACTGCCTGCAATTGTTAGGGACACATTAAGGCAGAGATTACAAGGTCAACAGCATAAGACCGACATACAGATGTTTTTTAAAAAGAAGAAACATTCATCAGATGCCAAAGCAAATTCTACATATTATAACAACTGAAACTGTAAAATAAACTCAGAGGTTTGGGAATAACCCTACTGTAGATAATAATTTGCATGTGGACTCTGCCCCGACCAAACTGGAAAGAAGTGACAGCTGAAATGCCCCAGTTACCCTATCACTGCTACCATTAACAAATGAAACAAGATTAGATAGTAATAGAATAACGAAGCCCAATTTGTGCGAGAATTTTTTTTCTACCCTCACAGCACAGACAGGAAAAAGAAAAAGATAGAAAGAAATCACCATTTAAAAAGATAAGCACTCGGGGCCGAGCGGATAGCCCAGCGGGTAGGGTGTTTGCTTTGCACGCGCTGGCCCATGCCAGCCCGGGTTCAATCCCCAGCATCCCATTTGGTCCCCGAGCACCGCCAGGAGTAATTCCCGAGTGCAGAGCCAGGAGTAACCCCCTGAGCATCCCGGGTGTGACCCAAAAAGCAGAAAAAAAAAAAAAAAAAAGATAAGCACTGAAGAGAGAACAGAGAATTTCAGCCACAGGAGAAAAATAAGAAAGAGGGAGTGTTCCTCCATCATCCTCCAAAATGCTCTGGCCCCCAGAGAAAGGAAGCAGGAAAGAGACGATGCGCCAAAGTGTGACCAACGGAGAAAACCTGCCTAGCTGCAAGAATTCCACACTGACACCCAGCCAGCCGTTCCCCGGGAACAGTCCGGTCACGAGCACACCGATGCCGAAGCTGGGACAGTCGGTCTTCTGAGTAACAGGCGAAGCAGAGACACAGTGACAAACCTTCGTTGTAATACTGCCGCAGCCTAAGAACATCTCACATGGCCCTCCAACTGGCATCTGAAGCCAAGATCGTCCTCTGCTCCACAGGTTACTCTCCTTTTCCGTACCTCTCTTAGGGCAAAGACTGTCCACCACCCACTCTTTCCGTTGGTCACTGAAGCCACGCTGAAATGTCGTCAACTTGTTATAAAATTCACATTTTTAAATAACGTTGCTATCTGCATAAACGTTTTTAAAACTCAAAAATATCTAAGTTTTATCAAAATTACTCACTTTCTTCTTGTTGTTTCTTTTGGCCTTTGGTTTGGGATCATAGCCAGTGATCACTGTATCACTGTCTTCCCGTTCATCATCGATTTGCTCGAGCGGGCACCAGTAACATCTCCATATGTCCTGTCTCATGCAAGTAAAGCCCAAGGGCACCTGCTTGCTCCAGGAAACATAAAGAGCCTCAAACCATTCCATCAGGTCATGGGAATGAGGTCCATAATTGTTACTGGTATTTGGCATATCAAATACGACACAGGTACCTTGCCAGGCAAACCCAAAGAGAGAAAAAAAAAAGAAAAAATCAACAAAGCATAACCCTGAGTGAGGGTAACCCAGTCTGAAACAAAGCCTGAGTGTGGTCATATAGCCTGAGCAACTCCGTGATGCTCAGTGGTTATTCCTGGCTCTGCATTCAGGAACTACTCCCTGGTGGTACTCAGGGAGCCATATGAGATACCAAGGATTGAATTTGGGTGGCCACATGCAAGGCAAACACCTTACCCGCTGTACTATCACTCTAATTACTCACTTTCTTAGAAAAGGACAAGCTAGGGCCAGAGCAGCAGTATAGCATGAGAGCATGGACCTTGCTCATGGTGGCTCGGGTTCCATTCCTGTACCCCATGTGGTCCCCCCAAGTCTGCCAGGAGTTATTCCTGAGCATAGAGCCAGGAGTGACCCCAGAGTACAGCAAGGTGTAACCCAAAAACAATAAACAAAAGCAAAACAAGCTATCTTCTGTCTTAAATCAATAGTTTTACTCCTCCTGAATTCATGTATCTTTTCCACATCTAATCAGAATTCTAATCTTAATATACATACAATTTATTCTTGGAAAAATCATACTGATTTATCACCCTTTTCAATAAATGAACCGAGTAGATAACTGGCATCTTAAATCTTCAATCCCTTGTGACCATTGACTTTAACACTTGCCAGTTAAAGTATGGAGCCAAAGAAGTAGCTCGAAGACCTAGGGGCACATGCTTTGCAGTCACGAGACCTGCATTTGAGTCTCCATACCACAGGACCGCCAAGAGTGACTCCTCCAAACACAGATTTAGGAGTGGACCCTGGTCACTCCTGAGTATGGTCCCGAAACAAATACTAAGAATACTAGTTCTATTACATTTGATCACTTGACATCCATTATTCATCGATTTCCTCGAGCGGGGCGCCAGTAATATTTCCATTTGACCCTATCACGTGCCAGTGTAGCCCAATGGCATCTGATTGCTTCAGGAATACAAAGAGCCTCAAACCGTTCTTTTAGGGTCTTGACGAAGAACTCTGACCATCTTGTAGGTGGGCGGCCATGTGATCTTTTGACATCCCGTGGGATCCAGTCGGTAATGGCTCTAGTCCAGCGATCATCTCCAAATCGCATTACATGTCCAGCCCATCTGATTTTCGATGCCTTGGCAACGAGACAGTGTCCCTGACTCTGGAACAGCGATGGTTCCAGAGTCATAGAATACTACTACACTACTAATAATAATAGTAATGAAGTTGTTTAATAAAAGCTTATCTATGGACCAAATTCCCATAAGAAATGGTATTGGTCTACAATTGCTCAAAAATATGTAATTTGTTGATAAATCCACTATACAATAAAAAAGTAAAACTCCCAAAAATAAATTTATGAGTGAGATGTGCTTTATTTTTTTTATAGAGCACAGAGAACTGTTACAATTTACAGAACAGCATCAACTCGATTGGTGTCAGTGGTCCTCCCTTCTCCCTTTGCTGCGGCTACTGTGCTGTCCAGAAAGACAACTTAACTGTAGTACTCACACAGCTACAGTGCTCACTGGGACACCCCCCCACACACACACACACGCTAATGGGTTGGAGGTCCCTATACAGAGATCCCTAAGCTTATCTTGTCTACAGTCCCCTTTTCAGGAAACAAACAAAAATTTCAGTGTCCCTTAGAAATCTACCTTCTTTAAGAGCACAGAAAGTGCCTTCAAACTGTTCTGGGGCTATGGATATACTGAAAATACTGCCAATGGCAAAGGCCCCAGGATTGTACCATTTTGGTGTGTGTGTGTGTGTGTGTGTGTGTGTGTGTGTGTGTGTCTCTGTCTGCTGTCTGTCTGTCTGTGTGTCTGTGTGTGTGCGTGCGTATGTGTATTGTACAAAGAATCAAACCCAGAGCATTAAACATGCACGACAGGTTCTCTATCACTGTGCTAAATCCCATCCTATTTTTTATATTTTTTAATATGTAGATACAAGTCCTGAAAAACCTGTTCTCATAATTAAGACGGTGGTGTTACCCAATTCTTTGAACTTCTAATTGAATCAAAAACAATCTTATCGTGTCTTATCAATATTATCTTTAATCAGCTTGCAAGTTGAGTCTAAGCGCTTTCAATTTTTTTTAAGGCAAAGAGCAGAAAATGACTTATCAAGTTATAGCAGCACAATTCACTTTCTCAAAACCACTGCTATTTTTGGATATTTTCCCCTTTGTTTTGTGCCCTGGGTATGTGTGTGTTTTTTTGGGGTGTGGGGGTAGTAGCTGTGAAATAAGATGAGGTAAAAAGAACAAAAACAAGTGAACGCAGAGTGTCTGAACAATCTTGCCCTGCCGTAGACCTCCTGGAAGCCTGTGACTCTTGGGGCACTTACACACCGGTTTCAGTGCAGCGAGTGGCGCTCGGCTCCTCCTCTCCATTTCTTCCACAGGTACTCAAGAGACCCTGTCACATGCATGCAGGACACATATCCTGGCCTGGAGACAGAAAAGCAGAAAAGCTCCATACCCACAGGAGCTTTGCTGAATCTTCTCCAAATGTCTGAATCTTCAGGAAGTGCTGCTTGAGCCTCCTGGAGCCGCAGTGAAGACCCTGTCGCTCTATCACGTCCTCCCCAAACAACAACAACAGACATTGAGCCCCAACTGCATGCCAGAACCCCGGGCAACACCGAGTCCCACAAGCACTTTCCGGACTGGCCCAGTGCCTCCATGCCAGCAAACAGTAAAAAAAGTACTGAATAAGTAAAGCAGAGTTCTACAAAACAAAAAATACAATGACCACTCAGGGGCCTCTACTCTCCTTGAAAGCCCACTATGAATCTATTAGCTCAGGTTACACTCTGAAACACGATTCTGTTCCCAAGCAATGGATATGAGTAACCAGTTGGGAGAGTGACAGCTCTCTAGAGCAAGTTTTAATCATTGACGAAACAAATTACTCTCTCCATCAGGAGAAAAGTCCTGGTCCTTCGGACTGAACACCAAACATGAGTCAAGAAAACAAACTCAACCAACCGTGAAAAGAGACAACCTAAAAATGCACATTTTCTAAGGTGGAAATTTCCATCAACTAGACATGCTTCGTTAAGGGTCCAGCAGAATGCGATTAAGTAGAAAGTTAAATTTTGTTTTGTTGTTTTTGAACCACACCTGACAGAACTCAGGGCTTACTCCTGCATCTGTGTTCAGAGATCACCCCTGGTGGGGCTCAAGGAACTGTGTGGTGTCAGGGATCAGAGCGGGTTGGTAGTATGCTTGGCAAGCTCCTTAACCACGACGGAGCCTCTCCAGCCCATTAAAAATGTTCTGTTTCTAAATTAAACGACTCTAATGTTCTTTTCTTTCTTTCTTTTTTGTTCTGGGGTCATGGCCACTGGTGATCAGCAGTAACCCCTCGCTTGGGGCATTGTTCCTGATGGCAGTCAGAGGGCCCTGTGGTGCCCTGTGGGGCTGGAACTGACCGCAAACTCCTGCATGCAAAGCAAGAGCTCCGACCTGCAGCTCTTCGCTTCAGTCCTCTAAACCTTTCTTGTCAAGAAGAGAGCGGCCCCACACCTCAACCGAAAACCAGCAAAGATTGGCTGGACTTTCAGAAGAACCGGGAGCTGCTAGGAAGTTTTCACAAAGGCTCCAGCTGCTTTTGCTGGAGTTAAGACTGGGAGGGGGCGACACTAGGACTGGAAGCAGTTAGGTTTTCTAGGCAAAAAAAAGGTGCCATAACGAGGATAAAGGCAGCAAAGAGGAGAATGACAGGGACGATTAGGCTGCAGGGCAAGCTAAGGCTTGAGCCGCGATCTGACGATTCTCTGGGAGTTGAGGGAGGGAGGGGCTCAGGGCTAGAGGTGCACAGGCTGGAGACAGGCTAGGCTGCTGTTTCACAGGTGGACAGAGCCAACAAGCAAAGGCCACTGGAGTCGGGTTGTACTGCAGCCACCAAGGCAGGCAGAGAGAGCCCATCGGAGCAGACACAGAGACACTCCGCATTCCACCGACTAAAGCACCTAAACCAAACAGATTTTTATCTCATACTTATGAGGGCTCTGATGTCAAGGAGACCAAAACATAACATGCTGTCCAGTCAAGCTCACACATTTCAGGGGTGTAACTGGTTTGCTTCATAAACCTACACTGAGTAGCAATGGTGACTCTCAACAGGTTCACTTCAGGGGCTGATGAGAAGGTGCTAAGGGTTCCAGCTTGCACTCTGTGTGCCGGAGTGCTGGGTTGGATCTCCAAGCACTCCATGTTCCCCCAAGTCTGGCTGGGAGTGAGCCTGGAGTGCAGAGCCATGAGTAGTGCCTGAGTACCAACAGGTATGGCCCAAAGCACAACAGAAAAAAAAAAAAAAAAACACACAACTCTAAATTCTCCTGCCAATAAAATGGGTGACATTGGTGAGAAATTCGTACTAGACTTGAGAATATTACTTTGTTCATTAGAGGCCATATCCCACTCACTTTCAGAGATCTTTTCTTTTGCTTTTTTTGGAACCACACCTGGAATGTTCAGGGTTTATTCCTGGGTCTATGCGCAGGAATCATTCCTGGCCAGACGCAGAACCCCTACACACGGCCAAGGACAAAAGCCGGCCTGATCTACACTGTGTTATTTCTTCCAGCCTGACCTACGCTGTGCTGTGTCTCCAAACTCCTCATAAATCAGGGAGCCCTCCACCTCCACTCTCCAAAGCAGACTCATGAAGAACAACTCTAAAAACACGTGAGCAAGTGTCTGCGGACAACAAGAGATACAATCACTTGATCTCTATAAATAAAACATTAGGTTTTTCTCTCGGCCAATAATGTCTCTTTTACTGATCCACTTGGAAGCCAAAGCAGTAAATACCAGGAAACTGGGCCTCCTGCTACACTATCTGCTCCCTCACTGGGAGCATGGTGGGGAGGGGGAACACAAGGGACCTGCCACCTGTCCAGTCTACATGTGACCCTGCAGGCAACGGCAACAATATACACTGCAGAGCGACTCTGCCCCCTGATACAGATTCCTGCTCTAAAAAGGCGCACCGACTTTTCCCTGCTAGGAAAATACTTGAGGCTTTTCTGCAAAGGTAAAAAAAAAAAAAAAATTAAAGAACTTTATAGACAAATTAGCAACATGGAACTACGGAACCAACTTGCCTCTCGTGCGCACTGCAGGGCTGCTGTGGCCCAGCCGTCTCTCCGTGGAGTTTAGCACACACAGGCACGGAGAGCCCATCATCAGGAGGTAGGCCTTCACAGGCTGGGCTGCCCCACTTTCAGTGTGGATCAAAGGGAATTCACTGAAGATCAGGAAGATTGTTCAATGCTCAGGTGATCATGCCAATCCCTATCCGGCTTCTGGCCACAACCCGGTGCTTCTGGCACTGATGGTCCCGAGCTCAGAGAAGTTTGGAGGCCAGTCTAGGCACTGGGCCTCCCATTCTACAGGAAGTCCCGCACTGTGCCTACATGCTTCTGGGCCCAGCGTGAGGCCACAAACCACAGAGATTCCTTCCAGGATCCTGTTCTCAAGGACAATCTCCTTCCACTGCCAAGATTTTACACAACCACAGACCCACAATTGTAATGGCAACTCTTGGCCTGAGTTTACTTCCCCTTCTTCCTCCTGACCAGAACCAAATGAGTACTGTCCAGTACCCCCAAATAATCTGGAAGGGCCACAAAACAGGGATCCTTTTGTTTCCAAAGTTCAATTACTTCTTTGTAAAGTATCACAGTACCATCAAGGGAACTCACGGACTATCTCCTGAGCACAGAAAGAGAAAGAGCTCCCAGACAGAGGTGCAGGTTTGCTTCTAAACACGCGACTGGGAAGAAAAAAAAATTTTTTAAAAAAGTAAAGACACGACTGTTTATCTGCTAAAAACCTCATCTCTGAAAATGTGCAAGTTCCTCTACCTGGGACTTCGTTTTCTGCCCAGAAGAATGAGGCAGAATTTCTTTTCTCTTCTTCCTAAGTGAAGGCACTCTACATAACCATCATTTCCTTACAAACAGAAAGTCCTGTCTACTCCAAACCTTGGCAAGAAGGTGGCTGGCGGGTATAGGATATCCTTTGTTGTCTCTGAGTCATGTTTTTTTTTTTAAATATTTTTATGCTTAGGGTTCAGCATGCATACAACTATATACAACACATTTACTTTGAAACATGTTTGTTCCCAGCACACCCTTCCTGTATACATTCCATTTTGGGTTTGTTCATTTCAGATTATGGAATCCCCAGTAAGTTAAAAAAAAAAAGTCCGCTTTTATATCCCTTTTTTAAGTGCTTATTCAGCTGCAATTTGGCAATAATTAGAAGCACATAAAATAAAAACCAGGGCCAGACAGATAATACAATGAGCAAAAGGCCTGCCTTCCACGAGGCTGACCCAGGTTAGATTCCTCGCATCCCTTACGGTCCCCTGAATACAACCAGGAGTAATACCTGAGCAAAGAGCCAGGAATAATCCTGAGCATAGCCAAAAAACTGAATTTAAACCAAAAAGTCAACTGACTACCGACCACTATTGTTCCTCGTCCTATAAGCTCATATTAACCTTTTAAAATCGTCCTCCTCTCCTTTCTGACGTACTTAGAACTTAACATTTACATCCAAACAGATGCTCATAAGAGCTTTCCAAATTTACATTCTTTCTGCAATTCACAAGATTTCCCCCTCTCCCTGTCGTCACGAAATGCCCCCAGACTTGGACAGAAATGAACTTCTCTCCATTTCTGAAAGCTGAAGTACTGACAACATAGACTGCTAGGAAGAACGCTCTTCCCAACTCACATAAGACTACCTGTCCTCATACGGGACAGAGAAAGGGAGGGAGGGAGAGAGGAGAAGGAGGGGGGGGGGGGACGGGAAGCAGGATCTTCAGTGTATCTCCTCATAAAGACACTAAATCCATCCCAGATCTAGGGTTGCTCATCTCCCAACGCCTCCCAACCACACGGCCATCAGAACATCAACACACGGAGGGAGGGCACTGGTCAGTTCCCAGCATGCCCTGCAGGAGAAGAAATTTATCTGCTTAATATTGCTCCACAGCCAGAGTTTCTTCACTACATGCAGGCCTGCAAGTTTCCAGACCAAAGTCACCTGCTCGCGGTATTCCAGGATGAGCCCTCACAATTCCTAACCTCCAGGCTCCCAGGCCTCCTAGCTGTGAATGCCCGCAGTCAGGCCACCTTGTGACAGCAACACTCAGATCACCAGTGCAGAGTCACAGCCGACAGCCTGCACTGCCACACCGCTGGGCTTACCACAGCATTCATGCTGAGGCCATACTTCTGCTGAGCCTATGCCAACCTGGGCCTGGGCACACAGAGGTCCCGGGACCCTCCTACAGGCAGCTTTGCGTAGGCTGGCCACATCAGCCCAAGCAAAATCCTTTCTCAGAACAACAGTGCTGCCCAGAGTTCCGCCTCCCTCCAATTCTCCCCCCACCCCACCCCATTCATTCCTCTCTTCCTTAGACCTGTCCTGTCCCCGCCTCTTCATCTTTTATAAACATTTTCCCCAAGGCATCACTAGCAGGCCACAGACATCCCCATCTGGCATGTGCTTCTCAAAGGACCCCTCAAAAGCATTCACAAAGTAGAGTCACATGTCAAGTTCCTCGAGAACCTCCCTGTCACACTGGGGACAAATAGTACTGGGTTTAGCATTATATTTGAGATCGTAAATAATACAAAGCCGGAACTCTGAAAAAAATATGAGAAATATATATGCACATATATGCATGCATCTGTAGGTAGATATGTATTTTTTAAAGACACACAGAGCAAGAAGCAAAGGTGACAGAAGAAATAAATTCCTTTCTTGGGGCCAGAGCGATAGCGCAGCCGGGTAGGGCAGGGCGTTGCCTTGCATGCAGCCAACCCCAGCTGGATCCCAGGCATTCCATAGGGTCCCCCAAGCACCACCAGGAGTGATTCCTGAGTGCAGAGCCAGGAGTAACTCCTGAGCATCGCCAGGTGTGACTCCCAAAAAAGCAAAAAATGAAAGTTAAAAAAATTCCTTTCTTAAGATCAGATAAAGAGCAACAGAACCACAAGCCTCTGCTCTGATGTAACTGAGTCTACAGCTGATGAGTATCTGCCCTGAGCCACATGTTGTGCAGGCAAGTTACAAGGGCCAAAACAGGCTCAGTTTTCTGCCCTCAGAAGCTAAAATTCTGCGGTTGGATCTTTAACTCCCAAGTCTGCAGCATCCTATTTTTAAAAAATAAATAATTAAAAAATAAAAAATACATGACAAAAATGGGGGGGAGGTTCTTCACTCATTTTCTCCAGAAGTTGGTTTCCGACCCCCGCCCTGCTGCCAGTGCGGTCAGCTGCAGAGTGGCTTAGCCAGGGCCTTGCGATACACTGAGCCGTCCTGACCTCACCAGGCCGCATATCCTTCCCTCAGCAGCTCAATCAGCCAGGACTGCTACAGGCACCGCCATCAACCCAGAGCATAAAATCACACCCTGCCGCCAAGTACTGCATGGAGCAGCTGCCCAGCCCAGAGTGAGGCTTTGTATACAGTTTACCTACCAACACATGTAACCTGGAAGTAACGTAAGGTGATTTTTTGCTAGTTTTGCATTTTCTAGACATGAAATCACACTGCATGCATTTTCTGTGACTTGTTTTCTTTAGTCACCATTATATTTCCAAGACAGACCCTTGTATATTGCATAGCCATAGTTCAAAAGTATTATTTTTTAGCTCCTATATTTTCGGTGCTGGATTGTTTCTATGACATTAATTAAACTTCTACAATGTACTAATCAAATATGTTACTGAGGGACACTTGTGTTCTATTATTTTTTATGAGTGTTTCTGCTAAGAACCTGCCCGGCAAAATTCCCTTTATAATTACACAATTTCTATACATAGGGATGAACTTGCTCAGCTATCAAACATGCTGGTATTAACTGGTTTTGTTTTTTCCAAGGTGGCTTTATAAATCCATCTTCCCACCAGTAGTTCAGAACCAATTCCACAGCTGACGACCTGGCCAATGCTGAGTCCTGATAATTTCACGATATTGGGTACTGCAAAAATACACATTGCTTACCGTGTGAATGCCAATTCTACAAACAGCAAATGAGATCTGGATACATTCAGACATTCTCTACAAGATTAAAATAAAAATTAGAGAGTACAACCAACTGTTTGTCGCACAGAATTGACTTTCCTCTGCTCCCTTGTGTATTGCTTCCTCTAACATCTACGAGCAAGTGTTCTCCTTATGTCCTCCCTTCTGCTTATTCTAGGCCAGTTCAAATAAGCAGGGATAATAAGGTGTCGGTGCAGTTTTGTAAAATGGGCCTATAGGGCTGACGCTTCATCTTTCCACCCAACAGCATTACTTAGAGAATGGGATTGACTGGAATGGTTTAATTTCATTTCTTTTCAATTCTGCTCTAATGTACAAATGTTAATGGCAAACTTTATAAGCCTTCTTTGGTTCAACTCTTAACAGGTTGATAAGCATCTATAATCCTGATACCAGAAAGGAAAGCGATCCATATAAGAAGGAAACTTGTTATAAAGTCAAAGACATTCGGACTGCATAACAAGAGACTAAGAGGCAACCTCGTCTCAGAGTATCAACAACAGTTTTTAACTTAGGATTCACAACTTTTCCTACCCACAGGAGGGCGAGAGTCCTAAATCTCCAGCCCACTCACAAAAAACATGCCTGCCAAACACAAGGATTGATTTCTTCAACTGGGAGGAATATTTTTAGCACATTAAATTGGTCTGTAGTAGAAATGACCCTAAATTTATAAAATTCTACTTTATTATTATGGCTTATCTGTGAGGTTTATAATGGCACAAATCTCTTCTACCATGGCTGTCTGCATTGTTATGTTGTGTCAAAGAAGCAGAGCTCCCGGATCCCCAATTTCCATGGTGACCCAGGGTTCCCAAAGATGACTACTTCTGTAAGCCAACAACTCCTACACAAGACTGACTCTGAAAAAAGCTACTGCCTCTTTAGACAGTCACAAGAAAATGAACTCTATAACTAAAAGATAGTGGTAGAAAAGAATTAAAAAAGCAAACTTTATATGCATAGACATTCAAAACTTAAAATTCAGTATGAAAGCAATTGAGGGGGGAAAAACGAACTCAATAAAATTTTGTTGGGGCTGATACTACAGCAGGTAAGGGTGCTTGGACACAAATTTGATCCCCAGCACCTATATGGTGCCTAGAGTCTCACCAGGAGTGAACCCTGAGTGCAGAGCCAGGAGTAAGCTGGGCATGGCCAAAAAACAAACAGAGGAAAAAGAATTTGTTGGGTGAAATTCTTCAACTCACCTAAACTCTCAAAAAGCTCCAAGTATTTACTGGTAAGACTGTTCACTGACTAACTGGGTGTTTTTATTATAAGATGTCTCTATTATTTTAACACTACGGTGTTTACTTTCAATGAAGTGTGCTACTAACCCCAGCCAGTGCACAATGGCAATGCCACCAGCCTCCTCTGAACTAAGACAGAATTTGTTCTTTATTTCATCTTTTGATAACCACCCCCAAAAGGATATTTGTAGCAGACTGAAATTATGTAAGTGCTTCCCTAGTATGCTGGACCTATTATTTTCCCCCAAAAAAACTGTCTGAACGTATGTCACCTGGAATAAGAGACTGTACCTTCTGTGGGATCAGGAGCTGTCACATGACTAACCCTTCTATAATGAGAGGTCAAGTGGTCAATGCATTCATACTGGGAACTGGCTCTAAGACAGGGCCCTGTTCTGCCTTTCTTCCTTTCCTGCTTATTATTCCAGAATGCAGCTATGAGTTCCCATAGTCACTTAGGTTAGTGCAGATACTGGACCAGTGGAACAGAACCAAGAGATGAGTGAGACATAAATAACAGTGGGGCAGCCATTCCTGCAACTGCGGACTTTTTATGGGAAGTAGAATAAGCCCTTAATTTGTTTAAAGACATGGGCGTCTTTCTCAGCCCACTAATCTTAACCAGCAAAGAACAAGAGTCACTTTTATTTATTTTTATTGGGGGAGGGAGGGGCACAGCCAACGTGCACAGGGCTTAGTCCTGGCTCTGCTCAGGGATCCCTCCTGGCGGAGCGCAGGGGACTGTGTCTGGTGCCAGTATGGAGTAATGGTTGGCTGCACTCAGGCACGTGCCTTTACCCCTGCGCTATCTGATCCCACAACCTTTACAAAAGTCAGCATCCCCGGTGTCATGAACGAGCCCTAGACTTTGTCTTCAGAAAGCAACTACTTTTAAGAGCTTTAGCCTGTGTAAGGTGAGAAAGGTGTTTCCTTGGATTACTAAAACTATTTTCTACTCCTTCCCAAGTGGGACTGCAAAAATCATCCTGAAAACTACCGACTTATCTGTGTAATCACTTCTAACTAGTCTTATGATAATTAATCTCTTTCTTCTCTCTCTCACACTGTATCACACTGTCTTCCCATTGCTCATCGATTTGCTCGAGTGGGCACTAGTAACATCTCCATTAGTCCTGTCACAAGCAAGTGCAACCCAAGGGCATCTACTTGCTACAGGGACAGGAGGAGCCCAAACCATTCTTCAGGTTATGGAACTGAGGTCCATAATAGTTACTAGTCTTTGGCATAAAAAGTAAAAAAAACACGGTACCTTGCCAGGCTTTACCGTGAAGGTGGTATAGTCTCAATAGAATGCTCTCAACCAGAGCATTTACTGATGAAACTTAAAGGGGGAAGATCAGGTTTTCTCTGGGATGGAGCTCTGAGGAACTATGGAGTCTGGATGTTGAGAATGACTAACTGCATGATGTGTGGTATGCTCTAGCTTCTTGCCAGGCTTACTGGTATCAGTTAAAACATGTCTATAACTGTTTACTATGTATAAAAGTGGAATAAAATGGGAAGAACCTTATGCAAAATTCAGTATCTTATAAAAATATCGCGTGACCACGTGCCAATGGACATGTGGGACTGGCATGGGTGGGTCTCTCTCTTCAGGGGCAACTGGCATGGAGGCGGAGGAAAGGGCAGGGCCCAAAACTCCACTCCAAATCCAGCCAGCATGGTCTCTCCCGCTCATGAGACCAAACCCTTGGAGCAATGTTGGACTCGGCCAGGGGATGAAGAGAGTCCAACATTGCTCCAAGGGTTTGCTCTCTTCTCTCTCTACTTCCTTTAATCCTTACAAATACTGCCCTTTCCCTGACCATCCTACCTCAAAACAAGTAACAGTCCTATTGCCCAAAAGTCAATTCTTCTAGTAAGAAAGTTCTCATAAATAGCCTCTTCATGCTAGAGAGAGTTTATTCTAATGACATATTCAGAAGCATAAGCAAATTTCCTCTGGCCATGGTAAAAGAACTGGTAATAAATTTTATTGACTGATTGAGTGGTGCCAGGGGTGAAACCCAATGCCTCTCACACATGGAGGACATGTGCCCTCTGCTAGGCTACACCTCCAGCCCTCATAATTCATTTCATATGATTTCAAATTCCCTTATTCTTCCCTATTCATAACTTTCTTTAGCCCATATTTTCCCTATATAGATGCCATATTTAGAAAAATACAATTACAAAGAGAGATTTGGCTTATTTGCTTTGAGAGGGACCACAGCTGGCAGTCCTCAGAGCTTACTCCTGGTTCTGTGTCCAGAGATCATTCCCGACAGGGCACCCAGGCTATATGTGGTGCCACGGATCAAACCCAGGTTGGCTGTATGGAAGGGAAGTAACCTATCCACTATGCTATCTCTCCAGTCCTTTAAAAATGTTTCGGTTCTTAATTTAGATTGCTCTTAAATGAAATAACTCTAAATGCTTCTAAACATTTTAACTATAAACTCAGGGAGCATAACGTACAGCTTAACATGATGGATCTGTGTGATTTTCGAAAAAAGGGTCTCTACCCCAGCATCAACATTCACAAATCTACCTCTAGACTTGCCATTAGAACTAAGGAATATTATTTCAAATGCAATCATCTTCACAATAGTTGCTTCACTGCTGCTCGTCTGGTGAAAGTACAAAAAGATGCCATGAACAGCAAGTCACAGATTGGTTATAATCTGTTAAAGCAGGCCTTTCAGGAAAGAAATAGATCTTCCAGAAAGAGAGAAAGAACACACTCAATTTGAAATACGATTACTTACAGTTTATTGCTGTTTTCCCTAAGAAATGTCAATGGTAAGCATGGAAATAAAGGAGAAAAAAAAATCTTCAACAAGAGGGTAGAGAGTATTATTGAGCCCACAGCCCCCAAACTCTACGGATTTCAATATATAATTGACTTCAGTTCCCTCTGAGGATACAAAGTGATGCCATGTTTCTTTCTCAACAGAGCTGGTTTTGTCAATACGCGGACAGGCTGTGCAATTCCTCGTCCTGCTCTGCGACACAGTGACACCCGAGTGCCCTTATCATCTCCTCGGAAACCGTGCATGTGACGGAAAAATCAGAAGCCCACAGAGCCACGCCGACTCTCAGAGAACACAGAGCAAGATAGTACGGGGTAAAAGTAGCAGGCGGGGGAGGGAGGGACACTGTGAGGAGGTCCATGTATGGGTCAGCTACTTCCAAACAAACTTAATGAAGGGCCAGGGTTTTCTCGCAACAGCAGCCAAAGCAAAGGGGCTGAGGCAAAGAGGCAGGGCTTGGGGAGCGTAAGGAGAAGCTGAGTCTGTGTGTGCAACCCGTAGCAGCCCTGTGCTCCAGAGCTGAGTGGGCGGGGCCATGTCTGTCCTTCAACTTCAATCACTCCTCTACACTGACAGACACCAACCCAGGACGCCACCTACCTCAGAGCTGAGTCTCCTTCTGCCAGTGTTTGTGACTGAAAACATTCCCAGTGAACTGTAACAACTCCCTCAGAATGCTGGAGAGGGTATTATCCTCATGGGACATGATGGAGGAGGAGAAGAAAGAGGAAGAGGAGAGGAAGGAAGAGGAAGGAGAAAAAAGAAGGAGAAGGAGAAGAAGGAGAAGGATGATAAGGAGAGGAAGGAGGAAGAGGAGGGAGGATGAGGAAGAGGAGGAAGAGGAAGAGGGAGGAAGAGGAGGAAGAAGAGGAAGAAAGAGAAGGAGAAAGAGGAGGAGAAAGAGAAGGAGGAAGAGAAGGAAGAAAAGGAGGAGGAAAGGAGGAGGAGGAGAAGGAAGAGGAGGAGGAGGAAAGGAGAAGGAGGAGGAGGAGAACAACACAAAAAAAAAAACACCATAGCATTTTTATACTTATAAAATAAAATGAAGTTTTCTTCTGAAACAGGAAGAAATTTTGTTCCTGTCCTGTGTTGTACAGCTTCTTCAGAGAGAGGGTGGGAGAGTGAGCACCACAATCTGGAAAGAAACATTTCCCTAGAGCAAAGCTGGTGCTCTTGGCATCCAATGACCCCTGCAGTGTTCTCGGTTGTCACCATGCAGTCATCATCTCAGGGGGCATTTACACAAACTGCCCACACAATCTACTGCCCCAGATGGAACAGGTGAAGAGCTTTGAAAACTTGAAAATGAATCATTATAGTTACCTAGTTTTAAAATTATTTTAGGTAGCAATAAGCTTCAGCAAATGATCTCTTTTTTTAATTTTTTTTATTATATCACCGTGAAACATACAATTACAAAGGTGTTCATAATTGGTTCTTGGTAATACAGTATACCAGCACCCATCCCTCCACCAGTGCCCCATTTCCACGCAAATGATCTTTTTTGTGAAATTCAATCACAAAGATTTGAAAATCTATCTAGCAAATATAACCTCAGGATTTAAAAAATAAATGATCATAAAACAGGCAAACACAAACCTTTCCAGCCATATTCTATAGATTTTTTAATAGATTTTTAGATTTCATCCCAGCAAAACTTTGGCTAGTCTTCTGCAAAATGGCACTGAAAGTAATATGGAAGCAAAAACAGATTTGGGTTCAATGCAGGTGGTAATAGAGGCCAGAGAGACAGTACAGGGATTAAGGAAGTCGCCTTACACATGACTGACCCTAGTTCAATCCCCCACACCACACATGGTCACCTGAGCATTGCAAGGAGTGTCCACTGAGTACAGAGCCAGGAGTAAGCCCCGAGCACAAACAAGAGTGTCCACAAAAGCCAAAACTGTGACACAAACTGTACAGATCAGAGGCTATAATCTAGTACAGTCACTCTCATGTACCCACCCACTCCAATGTGTAGGCTGAGACAGCACAAGAACACAAACTCTATAGGCAAGGCCCTAAGGCTACTCCCCAGCACCAGATATGATCCCCAGCACTGCCAGGAATGATCCCAGAGCACAGAGCCGGGAGTAAACTCTGAGCACTGCTGGGCGTCGCAGTCCTCCGCTGTTGGCTAGAAGCTAGGCCCCATGAATATTTATTCTAGTCATAGTTCCCAGGCAGCACCTGGAGAGGCCCCTGGGCAGAAGCAGTTCCTCTGAAGGGTCTGGCCAGGGGGTAGGATTTTGATATATTTTCTAATAAAGAATCATGTCTCCGAATAGAGAATAAAAAATTCCCCATCCCTACCAAACAAACAACAACAAACAAAAAAATTGCAAGTAATAACAGTTTTAATCCGGCCCAGGTATGCTGGTCCAGACACTCTCAGCCATGGGGCAGAGCGGTTCCTTGCTTCCCTGTGCCCAGCCGTTCATGAGGCAGTCGGGAGGCATGGTGGGTTCCAGCCTTGGCCCACCACCCGGCAGAACCCTCACAACAAGCCAGGCGACCCCCCCACTCCATGGGCGCCGCCATTTTCCACATTGGACTTCCCTCTCTTCAGAACTCCACCCAGCCGCCAGCCCATCACAGCCCGGATCATCGACACCCACCCTGGAGCAGTTACTTCCCTCAATCCGGCCCAGGTATGCTGGTCCAGACACTCTCAGCCATGGGGCAGAGCGGTTCCCTTGCTCTCCCTGTGCCCAGCCGTTCATGAGGCAGTCGGGAGGCATGGTGGGTTCCAGCCTTGGCCCACCACCCGGCAGAACCTCACAACAAGCCAGACGACCCCCCCACCCACTCCATGGGCGCCGCCATTTTCCACATTGGACTTCCTCTCTTCAGAACTCCACCCAGCCGACCAGCCCATCACAGCCGGCTCGGCGCTGCGGCACGTTCATCAATAAAGGCTTTATTTGGAGGTGTTTATAGAGTATGCCTCCCGCACGGCAAGCCTAGCAAGCTGCTCGTGTTGTATTTGATATGCAAATGCCAGTAACAATTATATTAGATCATTCTCATGACCTAATATAATGGTTTGAGCTCTTTATGTTCCTGTACCAAGCCGATGCCCTTGGCTCTACAGCATGTGACAGGACATATTGAGATATTACTGGTGCCCGCTCTAGCAAATAGATGATTAAGGGAAGATCGTGATCGTCGTGAACAGTTACCTTTCTAAAAATGGTTCTGAAAAAAGGAATCTGGCAGAGCCAGGTAATATAACTGTGTCTAGCATGTACATGATTCCATGCTTAATCCCTAGCACAACATGCACCCCCAGTTTCCGCCCCGCCCCAGGTATGGCTCTATTTTAAAAAGGGCAGGGGGCAGAGAGAAGCACAGGGGTTAAGGTGGTTGCCTTACATATGACAGACCTGGGGCAGTAGCGATAGCACAGCAGATAGGGTGTTTGCCTTGCACCACGGCCAACCAGGCTCAGTCCCCAGCATCCCATATGGTCCCCGAGCACAGCCAGGAGTAAGTAATTCCTAAGACCAGGAGTAACCCCTGAGTTTTGCCGGGTGTAACTCAAAAAAAGAAAAAAAACTGTGACAGACCCTGTCCCAGCATGATATCTGGTCACCAGAGCACCACCAAGAGTGATTCCTGAACACAGAGCCAGGAGCAAGCCAGGAGCACAGACACGTGTGTTCCAAGAAGAAACAAAAACAGCAAAATAATAATTAGGGCCTTCGAGGGTCAATGGACTCAGTAGTGCTTTGCATGCTGCATGGTCCCCAAGGCACCTCCAGGACCAACACCAGAGCAGAGGATAACCCCCAAGAACAGTCAGGAATAGTCCCTGAGGTGCTAGCGGGCTGGAATGCACACTTTCAGGCAGGAGGAAGGGTCCAATATCCGGCATCAGACAGTCCCAGGAGCACCAAGCTTGGAGTAGCCCCCAAGAATATAAATTCTTCTACTTTGCCATTGAAATCATCCATATCATTTACTCTCAAGCATTTATTCCTTTATTTTAAGCCTTGTGACTAAAGCTGTTTTTTATTTCAATCCAAAACCAAAAGGAAATAGAAACCATCTACTGAACATCATGACGGAGGCAGCCACTGCGAGGTGAACAGTAAGTACCCAGGGAGGGCTGGAGCCACAGTCCAGCAGGCAGGGCACTTGCCTTGCTTACGCTAAGCCAGGTTCAATCCCGGCATCCCAAATGGCGCTCCAGCAGTGCCAGGAGTGATTCCTGAGTGCAGACCCAAGGGTAACCCCTGAGCATTGCCAGGTGTAGCCCAAAAAACAAAACAAAACAAACCTGTAAGTACACAGAGAAGTGAGCCTAAAATTCTTCCAGCTGGGAGAGAGCAGTAAAAACTGCATGGAGCAGTAGCGGGTGACGGCCATAACACATTGAGCACAGCAAGCGGGATGGCCGAAGGGCTTTAGGGAGGCAGAGGAGAAGGTGCACCAGACACAATACAGGATTAACAAGTAAGCATTCGACAGGGGAGAACCTCCTGCAGAGAGCCTTGAAACATTAGGAGTTGGCCAGGTGAAAGGGAACAGAAAAGGCAAGAGAGAATGTGACCTCAAGAACGTCAAAAGACTCAAGGGCTGTGTGGGGTCCTCCTCAAACACCCAGCAATCACCTGTCAACCTGGAACTTCATAGCTGATGGAAACCCCCTCAACCTGGTTCCTGTTAGTGGACAAAGCATCCTCCCTTGAGAGTTCTCTCACAGAAGTTGCTGTGTGCAGGCACTAAGCAGTGGCACGTTACAAAGCTCTGCCTGGACACCCATTCAGACGACAAGGCCAAGCACCAAGACAAGCCAGTGCGGATGCCACTAGCAGCTGGCAGCCAAGAGACAGAACAGTAGGTAACGTGCTGGCCTCACACCCAGCCAACGTGGGTTCCAATCCCAGGATTCCATATGGTCCTCTGAGCACCACCAGGAATGATTTCATAGTGCAGAGCCAGTAGTCAGACCTGAGTATCGCCAGGTGTGACCAAAAAATTAATTAATTGATGGATTGATGGACTAATTAATTAATTAAAATAAACTACTACTTTGTCCAACCTTACACTGCTCAACAGTTACAGCATGGCCCAGCAGGAAAACGAAGGTGAACCAATCAATCAAATTCTCACTGGCTAAAATTTAAGTGGAAAAATTCGGAACCAACAAAACAGCGACTAATGAAGCTCAAAGAACACCCATATATACACACGCTACTAAGTGCCTTCAAGACCATAAAGTCCTATCATGTGAACGTAATACAATGTAAGCATTAAGAGCAAATGCCTGGCAAAGAAAAGGGGAAGTCCAAAACAAGAACAAAAAAAAAAAAACTATATGGCAAAGAAAAGACATGCAAGGTGAGCATAATCCTGCTAGTACTGGCAAAGAAAGAGACCCCCAAAATCAAATTACAGATATGTGAAGATTGGCAACATGAAGCTGCTGGAGAAGTCTGCTTCTGAGTGAAAAAAAAATTATATTCTCCACAGCTACCTTTGCAACTTGGTAGGGCAACATGGTCAAGTGCTGGTCACTAGATAGAGCAAGATAGACTCAGTAGTCTTCCAACCCCTCTCCATCATGCTATCCGGAATGCAGAAGTAAGGGCAAGGTCTCAGCAGCAGTTCTGAACCACGAGTTTAAAGTTCACATACAGAAGGTCTTGATGACTTCTGGACTATCCCAGCATAAGGGTGGGAGTGGGGGGTGGCAAGATGTATCTTGCCAAAGCCACCATTTCCCAAGTAATTCTAATACTCAGTGACTGTAGTTGAAAGCATTCAGTGAGACCACATCATCTCAATAAAAGGGATTTTTAACTTTCTTAAGAGAATTACCTTGAAGTGCATCATATTCCGTTTTTACACTGGTACAATCATTCCCCATTTAGAGGAGAGAACTGCTAGTAGATGACAAGAACAGAATCTAAGCTGTCTTTTGAGCATGAGAGCAACGCTCTTAATCACTAAGGACAAATGAATGGGGTCAAACAAATGGTGCGAAGCAGATTCATAACCACTTATGGTCCAACAAAGATTCCGACTACCAAAGGCCAGTTAAAACCCATGGTGGGGCGGGAGATAATACAGCACTTAGGGCATGACCCCAGCTTTTCCCAGCACCACCTGGTCCCTTGAATCTAATCCCTGGAGACCCCCTAGCCCAGGGGCTACCCAGAGTGGCCCAGGAATCCCTGCCGTGGCAGCACCTGAAACCCACCATGCTGGTGGAAACCCACCCACTGCTGACATGTAGTGAGAAGAAAGCAAATGTACACAAAAGGATCGTACAGGCATGTAAAAAAACCCAAAAATGGGGGGCCGGAGCGATAGCACAGCGGGTGGGGCGTTTGCCTTGCAAAGGCGCACCTGGGTTCGATTCCCGGCATCCCATATGGTCCCCGAGCATCGCCGGGAGTAAATCCTGAGTGTAGAGCCAGGAGTAATCCCTGAGCATTGCCGGGTGTGACCAAAAAAGCAAAAAAAAAAAAAAAGTCACAAATGACAAGATCCTCTCTGGCCGAAAAGAAAAGGCAGGGATTTCTGGAAAGTCTGCAGTACAATTTTTATTTATTTATTTTGATTTGGGGTCCACACCTGGTAGCGCTCAGGACTTGTTCCTGGCGGGGGTCAGGAGACCACATGTGATGCTGGTGACCGAGCCTGGCTCTGCAGTGCAAGGCAAGTACCCTAGCACCGTTCTAGCTCCCTGGACCCAAACCTAATCTTGAAAGAGTTCCCTTCACCTTCACTTGAAGCATACATATTTTCATTCCCCTGCCAATGGGGAAAACCAGTCTTGGCGATGCAATTCTCCAGAGCGCTGAGCTGCAGGGAACATTTCTTTGCCCCAGGCTAGGAAGGGTGGGGTGGAGTGAGAAGCTGCTCTAAGGGCTCAAGGATTCTGCGTGACCAGGCAGCGGGCAAGGCGTGCTTGGTCTTAAAGCCACCTCACCAATAAATAGCAAATCTGAATCTTCCCTGAGCACCTGGCTTGTGGGGTACACCTTACCCCAAAATGCACTGCTGGAGGCAGCACAGCCCTCACTTCTCTGCAGCCAGTGAGGACTACAGTCAAAGCCACGGGGAGACCTAGTACGAGAAGCTCCTGCGGGAGGTAGCTTCGGGCTCTTTGCTATTTTTGAGCACAATGTGGTAATTCTAACAAAATTATGGACAATAAAATAGGAGGTGCCAGGAAAGCTTTCAACAGCTTTGCTTTCAAAAATCTCTGGCAGAGGCAAACCCAGTATTCTGCCATAAAAGTCACAGCAGCAGAAAATTCAATAGTCCACAAATAATCTGTGGGAAATCACGCAGGGAGAATGATTAGGCATCATTATTTGGAACCATAGAAAAGTTCTATTTACTTCACCAAAATATGAATGTTTTTACCATTTTCCGTTTCTCTCTCTCATTCCCTGAAATGACTTTTCAGCGCTGCCCTTCTGCCAAAACCTTAGAAACTGTAATTTATAAAAAAAAGAAATTGTAATTTAAGAATTTTTTTGTACTCACCGTTTTAATCCTCTACCTTAAGCATAATTCACTGTCAACTCTATGCTTAAGAGACCTCAAAATATTCAAGTAATCAGCCCTTTTACTAAAGCAGTGCCTCTATATTAATTTGTAGAAATTACAGCGCTGCCAGTGACCAGAGAGATATACAGAAGTTAAGGCACTTGCCTTCTATCCCGCAAAACCTGGTTCAACCCCATGATGCTACACATGGTTCTCGCAAGAACCAGCAGGGATCATTCCACAGAACAGAGCCAGGAGCAGCTTCTGAGTACCACCAGAAGTGCCACACCCCCTGCCCGCCATGAACCGAACAAAAAATTACTCGTTCATCTAGAAAGTCCATACAGAAGAATGTGGTCCAAATATTTAAAGGGTTAAAAAAATTAATGTAGTCTTTCTATACCTGCCCCTCTCCTCTGACTCATTTCACTTGTTCATTTGTGGTATATATTTTTTTTAAAAAGTATTAGACTAATATCCAAAGCAAGGGAAAATAGGAACCAGGAGGACTGGTCAATAGTTGGAATCTACCACAAGTGTGTGGGGATGGAGGGTAGATAAGATAGAGAAGGGACAAGTTTGACAATAATAGTTGAAAATGGCAACATTGAGTACTGAAAGTAGTAAAGGGATATACATAATAACCCTTCAGTGTCTGTAAAGTACAATGCCCAAAATGGGAGAGAGAGAGAGAGAGCAAGAGAGAGACAGAGACAGAGACATAGAGACAGAGAGAGACAGAGAGAGAGAGCAAGAGAGAGAGAGACAAGGACAGAGAGAGACAGAGAGACAGAGACAGAGAGAGCGAAGAAGAGAGAGACAGACAGAGACAGAGAGACAGAGGCAGAGAGATAGAGACAGACAGAAAGACAGAGACAGAGCGAGAGAGAGACAGACAGAGAGACAGAGGCAGAGAGAGGCAGAGACAGAGACAGAGAGAGCGAAGAGAGAGACAGACAGATACAGAGAGACAGAGGCAGAGAGATAGAGACAGAGAGAGACAGAGACAGAGCGAGAGAGACAGACAGACAGAGAGACAGAGACAGAGAGACAGAGAGAGAAGTGCCTGCCATAGAGACAAGATGCGAGGGGCGGAGGTGGGAATTGGTGGGAGGGAAACTGGGAACACTGGTGCTCAGAAATGTGCACTGGTGAAGGGATGGGTGCTGAAACACTGTATGTCTAAAGCCCAATCATGAACATCTTTGAAACAGTCTATCTCATAGTGATTCAATTAAAAAAAATTAATAAATAAAGATGGATGCATTGGTAGCGACAACAAAAAAAACACTACCTCCACGGCCCATGGGCTGGAAAGATAGTAGAGCGGGGAAGGCGCTTGCCTAGCACGTGGCAGACACAGACTCAATCCCCAGTACCATGTATGGTTCCCCAGAGCCCTCCAGGCGTGATCTCTGAGTGCAGAGCCAGGAAGCCCTGAGCACAGCTGGGTCTGGCTCCGAAACAAAACTAACAAAAAAACCCCAACTCCCTCCAGAGTCATGAATGGGTCCATCTGGACTTAGTTCTTTCTATTTCTTTATTATTTTTAATTATATGTAATATGTTTTTGAGAGATACTAGCAATTGTTTTTGTACTATATCACTGTGAGATAGACCATTACAAAGCTGTTCATGACTGGGTTTCAGTCATGTGGTGTTCCAACACCCATCCCTCCACCAGCACACATGTCCCACCACCAATGCCCCCCAGTTTCCCTCCCATCACACCCCCGCACACAACCTGCCTCTGTGACTTTTCTTCTCTGTCTCTGTCTTTCTGTCTGTCTGTCTCTCTCTCTCCCTCTCCTCTCTCTCTCTCTCTCTCTCTCTCTCTCTCTCTCTCTCTCTCTCTCTCCCCCCTCCCTCTTTGCACACTGTGGTTTGCAATACAGACACTGAAGGGCTATCATGTAAATCCCTTTACCTACTTTCAACACTCAGTTCTAGTCTAGAGTTACCATTTCCAACTATTGTCAAACTGGTCCCTTCTCTGTCTTCCTATCCTCTGACCCCCAACTTGTGATAGATTCCAACCACTGACCAATCCTCCTGGCCCCTGTTTTCCCTGGCCTTGGATATTAGTCTCATGCTTTTTTTATATCCCACAAATGAATGCATTCATTATGTAGCTGTTCTTTTCCTTCTGATTCTGGACTTAGTTCTCTTTAACTACACAGGGAGAAAGAAAGGAATTATAAGCTCTGCGTTTTACTCTGGGCTTCAAAACTAACCATCAAACAAGAAAAAGCTAGAACTAAGCCACTAACCTTAGTGATCAAGTGATACCAGGCAAGTGACAGAGAGAGACATTCCCTCACCACAGCCTGACTGACCTAGCTCAACTCACAGCTGGGGATAGACCAGTTTCTCCTTTGCCCCAGGAAATCTAGTCTTCCTCCAGGCATCAGCCAAAGCAAGTCTTTAATATTCTAATCAAGTCTGAATACCTCCCACTTAAAAAACAGAAAACGTTCAACACTCTGAAAGTTTAATCTTTATATTTTTTTTAACATTTTATTATACCACCGTGAGATATACAATTACAACGTAGTTCACGCTTGGGGGTTTCGGTCACACAGTGTTCCAGCACCCTGCCTTCCACCAGCCAGAGAACTGATGACTGGATAATGAAAGTTTAATCTTAACTAAAATTCACTTCCTCACCCAAACCTCCCAGCCCCTGGAGCTCCCCTCTGTGCCCTGGCTTCAGGCCCTGGCATCTCTGGGTCCTGAGTCAGCATCAGATACTCTAACTCAGAGATGGCTCGGACCACTCTTTTCATTCTTTTGATCTTGTGGGGTGGGGCACACCTGTAGGTGCTCAGGACTAGCTCCTAGATCAGTGCTCAGGAATCAACCAGTGCAGAGGATCAAACCAGGGTCAGCCATGTGCATGGCAAACTCCTTACCCACTAAGCGAACCCTCCTCTCCAGCCACTGAACCACTTTCCTACATCTGAAGACAGCCTCAAATCAAGGTGGTCAGGAAACTATCTTTGAAGAGCCCGGGGCCCAATTCAGGTTGTTGAGTTAGAGGCACTTTTGGTCGACAATGATTCCATGTACTCCCCTTTTTCAAGGAACACTGACTCCCCTTTGCTTAATTCTTGTATGTTTTTTCCTACCCCTACCACTAATTCAGCTGCTAAGGGGCACCAATCCTCTTGCGCTTCTTTGCTGCCAATGTTTTCACTGCTCTAAGGCTATGTTCTCTGGCCCTCTCTGCGTAGCCTTTTACCGCTACAGGGAGTAGATACAGAAGAGGGCAACTGACATAAAAACCAATGAAGGCAAGTGTGTGCACTCACTGCCTGCTTTTCTGACTGTGTGATGAACACTCCTCACAAACGTGAGGACAGTGTGTCTCTCTGAACCTCTCTCTCTCTTCAAAGGCCTTTTGAAAGATGGGAATCCACCCAGACAGGCTGGGTGCCAAGCCCTCACAGGCCCACTGCTTTCCAGTGAGTAGGTGACAGTTCTGAGGCTGAGTCCTGGCAGTGTGTCCTCTTAAGACAGTGAGGAGGGGGCCTGAGCGATAGCCCAGCAGGTAGGGCATTTGCCTTGCATGCGGCCGGCCTGTGCCAGCCAGGGTTCAATCCCAGCATCCCATATGGTTCCCCGGGCACCGCCAGGAGTAATTCCTGAGTGCAGAGCCAGGAGAAACCCCTGAGCATTGCTGGGTGTGACCCAAAAAACGCAAAAAAAAAAAAAAAAAAAAGTGAGGAATTTCTAGACGAGGGCCATGGAACCACCACACCTATGGTGATCACATGGAGCCTTGCACACATTCCGACTGCAGATGGCCAGATAGCCTCTGCCTGGGATGACTGTGTCCAGCGGGTTTGCACCCTCATCACCCCCAGCAGGAATATTTGCAGCCTGTTTGTCAAATGAAACACTGAGGAGTCCTGGGCTAGCACGCACTAGCTCTGGGTGCAACTCAGATCTCTGCCAGGTCTGAGAGTCAACCAGTGGTTTGCAATCCTTCATACCTCATGCTGGGTTCTGCAAAGCAGTTGGGTGTTGGAGAAATGTTTTTTTTTTATTCCAAGTTGAATTTATATTAGAGACTAAATGAGGGAAATATACTTAAATATACTGCGCAGGAAATGTTGCCACCCTGAAGACCACCCACACAGCCCCTTGTGCTGCCAGAGTCACTTTTGGGGAGGGTGGAATGGGGCTCAAAAAAAACTTCTGCCTTCTGACTCAATATTAAAATTTAGCGACTTTAAAAATCTGCAACATTTGCATCTGTGATTGTATTGGAGCTTTCCCTTATGCTGTTCCTTAATGTCACATAAAAATAGAACAATTCGGGACTAAAGAGATAGCTCAATGGGCTGGAGTTCACACTTTGCTTAAGGAATCTCTGGGGTTTGTCCCAGCACGTGACTTTATGGTCCCCTGAACCCTGCCACATACTGCCCAGAGACAAGCAAGCAAAAAGGAACGAACTGCAGAAGCAAATAATATGAAGGACGTAAACCGTAGAAGTGGGGGAGGGGTAAGCACAGAGGCCACTGCACTTGCCTTGCGTGCAGACAGCCTGGTTCAGCCCCATCCTCAGCACCACACACAGTCCCCTAAGGCAGACCAGGAGTGCCCTTGAGCACAGAGCAGGGATGACGCCCTGAGCACCACTGGGTGTGGCTCCCAAACCAAAAAATAAATAAAATAATTGAGTGGAAGACGTGCGTCAAGTTCTCATTCATAAGTCAGCATTTTTTGTTTTAATCAAAACATCTTCACTGTCTTCATAGAGAATAATCAATAACATATAACAAGTAAGAAATATCAATTTAATAAAATAATGTAATATCATTTCTATGTTTTACACATATGACTTCTACATAGCATTGTCTGAGAGAAAAGAATTTCATCGTTGGGGGCGAGCAATAGCACAGCGGGTGGGGAGTTTGCTTTGCACGTGTCTGACCCAGGTTCGATCTCCAGCATCCTATATGGTCCCCCAGCACTGCCAGGAGTAATTCCTGAGTAAAAAAAAATAAAATAATAACCCCTCAGTGGCGCAGGGTGTGACCCAAAAAGAAAAAAAAAAAAAAAGAATTTCATTGTTGAAATGAAAAGAAGTCACACACTCCACCACCATGACTGAAATAACAGAGTAATGTGAAGAGAAATTGCCTGAAGGATTCAATCAACTGCTAAGCAGGGGAAGCTGAAGGAATCTTCTATTTTTACCTTCTAAGGCAACACACAAGCTCTTCCTAACACGGTCTCACAGGTCAAGAATGTGTAGCTCAGTGGCAGAACATATGCTTCATGTATGTGAGGCCCAGGGTTCAACGTTTGTCCAGGCCCCCACCCCACCCCACAATGCCTTGGATAAAAGAGGCTCTAACAGTAGGGAGCAGCAGCTTCTGCCCTGTGATTCCCGTTGCAGGGGAGCTGAATAAGCCTTACAGGAAAGCTCTCCCTTACCCTGAACTGTATCGGCCTTCCTATAATTTGAGCCTCTCATTGTCATTCACTTTCTGGAGATTCTCAAAATACTGTTTACAACCTTCATATAACTAAAGCCACTGATCACAGTGTCTCCTTCTTGAAAGTTATCTTCCAAGTTCAAAAACAAAATGCCAGTGTAAAATACAATGAACTACTGCCTGTCTTCTTCAAGAGGTAAATCCCGTTCTACCAGCCCAGGAGTTAGCAAACTATAATCCACGGATTGAAACTAGCTAGGGGTCACTCCTGCAGAGCTTGGGTGTCCGGAGATCAAAACCAACATTCCCGCAGGCGGAGCACATGCCCCTGCCCTCTGAGCCACTTCCCTGCCACCAGTGCCTGTTTTTCTTGATGTTGATTTCTATTTTTTTTTTAATTTTTTCTGAATCAAGTTTTACTGGAGCACTTTACAGTTACATGTGCCAATAGCTGGTTCCATGAAATCATGGTAAGGCTGACTAGTTGAGACTGAGACTGGCCCACATAGACTGAAATATTGACTAGCTGTAGCTCCATAGAAAAAGCTTGTTCAGCTTATTCTAGCCCAGCAAGTGGAGGTTTCTTTAGAAATAAAGAACTGTCTTACATCGTATGTATTCCATATATATTTACATGTATTACAAGTTATCATGGCCATTTGGGTAAAGCATCAATATTATCCAAGTATCCAAGTGGGATGGACTTGGTTATGTATGCCAAAGGGGAGAGCTTGAGCAGAAAGTAGGGTAAGACTTTTCCTTCTTTGAAAACTAAAAGCCACACATCTTTCCTAAAACATCTTCAAACTAATCACTACACATCCTGCCTAAAACATCTTCAAGTACCGCCACACAGCCTTCCTAAACATCTCAAATCGCACACAGCCTTCCTAAACATCTTCAAACTATCACCACACATCCTTCCAAAACATCTTCAAGTAACGCCACACAGCCTTCCTAAAAACATCTCAGTAACGCCACACAGCCTTCCTAAAACATCTTCAAACTAATCGCCACACAGCCTTCCTAAAACATCTTCAAGCTAATCGCCACGCAGCCTTCCTAAAACATCTTCAAGCTAATCGCCACACAGCCTTCCTAAAACATCTTCAAGCCCCGCCGACTCTTCTTTCCTTCTTTCCTTCTAATCTGAACACAATACTGGATGTTTCCATTAAAACTGAGGCCTAAAGCCACTACTTTATTTCAAGTGAATAAACACTGATTCAAGTGTAGCACAGTAAAAAGTCCTACACGTGCCCCCCTTAGAGTGTATTGTTGTCAACACTTGATCTGAACCAAAAGGCCGAGAAATGATGTGCGTATTGTTGTCAAGTCTACTGCTGTTTTAATATCACTCACAGCAACAATCAAAAGCAACTGGGGCAACTAATCTTTGGCTCAGACAGGATCTCGCAAACACTCTGAATCTGGGGAACAGAAGAGAGCTGCTTTAGAAGCGTTGCAACACTCAAGCCATCCCCAAGCATCCAGAGCATCAGACATCCTCAAGTCAGCTGACTAAGACTCTCAACGAAGGAATTAAAGTAGGTATCATTTACTTGCACAGGTTGGTTTATTTTTTTTTTTTTAATTTCAAGTTCTTTAGCAACTTGTTTTAGAATACCTGCATCTCACATTCCGGATTCTCCTCTCCTGGTCAATGCTCAGGAGGCAAGTGGGGGTTTGGGGGGTGGGGAGGGAGGCTTATCCAACTCAATGCAATACCTGAGGATGCAGAGAGAGGGACTACTGGTCACCTCAAAGGTGTCTGGGGCTACATAGCCTGAGCTGCTCATGAACTATGAGGTGCACATGATGGAGCCAGGGTCAGTCTCATGTGAGACAAGCCCCTTAGCCCCGGAATATCTCTCCAGCACTGAGACAAGGAATTTCAGAACCAGCTGCAGCACATTTCGGCCTCACGTGGGAATTTTTGTTGCAAACTCTATTAAAAACTAGTCAAACTGCATTTTAAGTTCACATAATTAATTGTTATAAGAGTGTAAGCACTCAGAAGATAAGAAATGGAAAATATTTAGCTCTGGGTATTTCCAAAGATGACCAATATAGTGAATTATTTCCCCCAAATAAAGACATATGTGGGAGAAACTGCACGGAATCGCAGCACAGAAATCTCTGCTACTACACACAAGCTCTAGAGAGGGGCTGGGGAGGGGCACAGAAATGAAGTAGAGGGGAGCCACTCTGAATCAAGGTAGTCCTACCTGCAGGCCCAGGTGGATCAGGCACTAGATGAGGAAACACAAAGCAAAGTGAAAAAGGATCAAATACTGGCCTCTACCCCACTCCTGCATCAAGTGAGTCAGGCTTTTAAATTCATATCTGGAAAACCCAACAGATCCTGGAGAAAAGTATGTTACACTAAGAGAAACTTTTCTGGAGAACAAATATAGACAGTGATCACATATTTCTAAATGAAATGAAACAATGAAAGAGAAGTTCAGTCATTAGGAGAATTTTCTTTATCCAGGAACACTGGAAGTAACAAGAGGCAGGAATATCCAACAACTATGCCCAGAGCTCTGGTAACTAAACCACGCAGTCTCTAGGAATATGCTTTTGTTTTATTTGATTTGGTTTTTTGAGGGGAGGTGGGCATAGAGGGATTTGGGCCACGCCCACCTGTATTCCTGGGTCAGTGATCAGGGATCATTCCTGGCAGGCTCGGGGGACAAATGTGGTACCAGGGATCAAACCCGGGTTGAGTGTCTGCAAGTTAAGCACCCTCGTCCCTGTACTATCTCTCCGCCTCTCAGAAAACATTTCTAGGGGACCAAGGGATAAAGGCATGAGCTGCCCAACCACACACTACGGGGACTAAGCAGTTCTTAAAGAGAAACTTGACTTTAAACTGATTCCAACAAAGGACAAGTGGAGAGTGAAATCAGTAACTCCAGAGAGGAACCTCCCTAAACCCACTAACTCAATGTAAAAGCCTCTCCGCTGGCCAAGCTGACGTCACAGCTGTAAGCAGCACCAGTCTGAACTGGGAAGGCCATGGCCACCCAGGGCCTGCCAGGACCTTTCACCCCCGTAAATCAGAAATAGCTGCCACTTCAAATACCAGCAGGCAGCGCGATCTCTTTAACCCAGTTGCTCAGCACTGTGTTTTTAGTTGGAGGCAAAAAAAAAAAAAATTGCCAAAAGGTTGGTACTGGAAAGTGATTCTAATTAGAGCAGAATCTCTTTTTTGGTGGCAACGTTACCTGAAGTCCCTGTTTTATGTGCGAATTCCCAAATCAGTAACAGCAAGCACTTTTCTTTTTTCTTTTTTGAAGGGCATGGTTTGGGTTCACACCCTGCAGTGCTCAGGTCTATTCCTGGCTCTGTGATCAGGAGTGACCCATGGCAGTGCTGAGGAGGCCATTCGCAGCACAGGGTCAGTCTGAACCTGTGGTCAGCCAAGAGGTCAAAGCCTTTACCTCCAGCTCTATCTCCACAGCCCAACAGCAAACACTCCTTCCAGCACTTGTGGTCTGACTCTCCCATTCACATGCTTTAACACTGGGACGCGGGGCTGTGAGGAACGTACTAACTAACTTGGAGCCCGGTTTCAGTCAGCAAAGCAGCCAAGTGGCACAGCAGTGTACAACGCAGGCAGTGTGGCCCCACTGACTCTAGTTCTCTGCCCTGTGTGCCTGCACCCAGCTCTGGGGAATGGTGTCAGCCCAGGACCATAACCTACATACTTAGTTCTGTAACAGGCAACTAAGTTCTGAGGCAGGGCCATGGCTAATCCATTAGGCACCTCTGTGCTACCACACAACGAGCACTTGGAAAATGGAGCATGGGTTGGATGGCAGATCCCAGCCCTGCTTCCCCAAAGCCGCCTCTGGGAGGTGTCCCGGACAGTCCAGAGAAGACAGAACCCCCAGAAGAAGACCTGAGTCCATTCTCCAGCCCACGATCAGAAGAGAAGACTCGTTAAGGAGAGTCAGGAGCAAAGATGAACTCTCGAACCAGCAGTTATTTCTGCAGCACGACGCTGTGATCATTCTCACCAAAATAGAAGGACAGATCATACGGGTCGCCCGCTTTGTGAACAATGAACTCAGATTACTACACGGCTGTTCCAGACATAACACATGCGGGCGAACCCCACTGGCTGCCCTCCACAAAACAAACTCCTGGCTCCAACATGCTGCCTGGGATTCGTTTTCAAGCCAATGGAAAAACCTTGGGTGGGGCTATCTGGATGCGAGGCAGCAAAACAGCAGCCTCTCTGTCCTGGGCGCTGGAGGCCAGGTGGGATCCACCTGGGGATGTTGTGCAGAGCTGCGCCTCTGTGACAGTCCAGGGGTCCCCAGAGCATCCAGCCTCACCAGACTGCAGGACTCCTTTGGTGGTGCAAAGCTCTTCCAGGCAAACAAGCACCGGCTGAGGGCTTCCGCTGTGGGTAGGTTCACTGGAATAAAGCCCCCCCAGGGCCAAACAAGGGGGCCCCTAACTCCTGCCTACCCCCAATCCACTCACCAGAAAGCTGCTACATTAAGCCCTGCCTCCATTTTTCCTTACTCCCCAAGAGCTCGGCTCGCCGATCTCCTGCTTCACCATTTTCTCACCAGTGCTCCAAACTGCTGGCCTCCATGACCCTTCCATGGACTCACCTTTACCAACGGGGCCACCTGCCTTCTTCAAACCTACACCCAAGCAGGTAGGGTGTTCGCCTTGCACGTGGCCAACCTGGGTTTGATCCCTGGCATCCCGTATGGTCCTCCTGAGCACCGCCAGGAGTGAGTCTTGAGTGCAGAGCCAGGAGTAATCTCTGAGCATTGCCAAAACCCCCTGGGTATGACCCAGAAAGTCGAAAAAAAGAAAAGAAAAACAAAACAAAAAACAAACTGACACTCAAACATCTAGAGGCTGTTGGCAGAGGGAAAAAAAAGCAGCCAGGCCCTAGAGCCCCGCGGTCCTCTTGAATCAGAATGACTCCACGGGGCACTAACCCAGTTGCGGCTCTCCTGTTGTCCCCCTGCCCTCAGCGCTCCCTGCAGTTGCCCCCGGCGCCCTCCACATCCCAGAGCACTCCAACAGACCGCCTCCGGTGTGACTTCAGAGGCTGTGTCAGGCCCTGTCACGCAGGAAAAGAAATGGCACCCGTCCTCCCCACCGCACTCTCTCTGGGGAGGAGGCTCATCGCAGCACGGTGTCCTCACCTCCCACCAGGCCTCTGACAGCGCTGGTGGCCAAGGTCACCTCTGACGTGAATCCAGAGCTCATTTTTCTGTCATTATCGCCCCTCATCTCTGGGCAACAGTTTACACAATTGGCCACTTCCTCCTTTTTGGAAACAGCCTCCCTGCTCCCTTCACACTCTGGTTTCCTTGCTGACTCTCTGTCCCCCTGCTCTTCGGCTTGGCTTGCTCCCTTACATTCCTTCCTTGAGCTTGATTCCCCAATAAAGACAGCCAGCTACCGACCAGCCCCTTCCCTTCTCGTGCTGAGACTCCCTGCTGGGCCGGGGGCAAGAGGGGATCTAGCCTCAGTTATCATCTATGAGGCTGAGTTCAGACAGCCAGACCCAGGTTTCAAGCATCAGTTCCATCATGTCCTGGGTATGTGCCACTCAGTTCCACTAAGTCTTCATACCATGAAAATGGCCCTTGTAGAATAATATAGGAAAAATACTTAGCGCTGTGTCTCTCTGCAGATGCAATTAATACTAAGGCATACAGCAAATAATAAATGCTACACAGCGTCTTTAGCCATATCGCCAACACTTCAGGTAACAATGTGAAACCTGAGTCTGGATCTCACACAAACACCTCAAAGCTCTGCAGTTCCAAAACGCCCCCAATTCACAATTCCCCCAATCCACAATTCCTCCAAGTGTGGCCTGCCATGGAGTACCCGGGCCCACACAGCCACCCAGTGGATGTGGTGGTTTTGTTTGATTGGGGGAAAGGGTAAAAGTAAAACCATTCAGTGCCTACTCCGGGTTTTGTGCTCATGGGTCACTCCTGGTGGTGTTCCCACACTGAGTCACGTGTGCCCACCTACCAGTCAGCTTAGAAATCATGTGATTTCTTTCTAAAAAAAAGCACTTTGCAGTATACCATGTTTTTATCCATGCCAATCACCACAGAGGCCTAGACACGATCTGAATTTGGCAAAGAAATTGTGCTGTTGGACTTGTGTTAGACCAGGCTCCTGGTATTTGGGGTTTTAGAAGTAAAAGCATCCTAAACATATCAAACAAATCTAATATAGAGCTGTCATCTTTTTACTCCACCAGGTAAAAAAATACTTGAGAGAGAAAAAATCTATCATGTACTATCCTTTCAGAACTCACATGTTCCAATGTTTATAAAAACAAGTTAGAGAATAAAGTCACAAATATTTTAAATTTAAACATGTACCTGGGGGAGAGAGAGAGAGAGAGTAGTGGGTAGAATGCTTGCCTTAAATACAGCCAACCAGAGCTGAGTCCCTGACACCCCATATGATCCCCAAGTCCAATCACCACCAGGAGTGATTCCTGAGTGTAGACTGGAGTCTCAGGCTCCTCCTGTTCCCTGTCCCTGGAGCAAGTAGATACCCTTGGGTTAACTTGCTTTTGACAGGACTAATGGAGATGTTACTAGTGCCCACTAGAGCAAATCGATGAACAACGGGAAGACAGTGATACAGTGACAGACTGGAATAACCCATTAAGCAGGGTTGGGTGTGGCCAAAAAAAACAAAATTAAAGATATAACCACTTTGGAGGCCAGAACAATAGCACAGAAGAGAGGGCGTTTGCCTTGCAAGTGGCAACCTGGGTTCGATACTCTGCATCCCATATGGTCCCCTGAGCACCACCAGGAGTAATTCCCGAGTGTAGAGTCAGGAGCAACCCCTGAGCATCGCCAGATGTGACCCAAAAAGCAAAAAATAAATAAATAAAATAAAAAGTAACCACCTTTGTGATTCTCCCTTGATTTGTCCATTTTGCTGTGGACTAAGATTTAGGAAACTCCTTCTATCATGTAAATATGTGAAACATCAGGAGAACAAATATAGAACTTCAGTGTTTATTCTTTTTAATGTACTAGCATAAAAATAAAGATATGTATAATATATAATTTCTTTGATATAATAATGTAATAATCTGCCCCAGATACACAGGGCAGAGCTGCTACCAGCTCTCCCTGTGCTCAGCTGATCATGAGGCACCTGGGAGAGAAGGGGGTTCTAGCCCTGGCCCGCCATCCCAATAGAGCCTCGCAAGAAGCGAGAGGAACCCCCACACCATGAGGGAGGCCATTTTCAACATCCGGACTCCACAACTCGTCAGAGCTCCACCCGAGAGAAAAGCCCATCTCTGCCCACTGCATCAGTAAATGCACAAGATGAGAGCCTACTACTGAGAGTATACCACCTGCACAGCAGAGCCTGGAAAGCTATCCATGTCGTATTTGATATGCCAAAACCCGGTAACAATTATAGACCTCATTCCCATGACCTAAAGGAATGGTTTGAGGCTCTTTGTGTTCCTAGAGCAAGCAGATGTCCGTGGGCGACACTAGCATGTGACAGTATGGAGATGTTACTGGTGCCCGCTTGAGCAAGTCTATGAACAACGGGAAAACAAGTGATACAAGTGATATTCTGAGAGGGTTGGTCAAGTCACCAACCCTCTAAATGACTGTAGTTGATTATTCGATTCTTCCTGACTCAGTTTCTTCAACTCATAAAACAGGAATTAGTTATCAAGGTACATGCTTTGCCACTCGCTGTGAAGCCCTGGGTTCATGGCCAGCACTGCAACAAAGCAAACTAACAAACAGAAAAGCAGGAACGGTTCCATCTCCGACAAAGAGCAAAAAGGGATGAGAAACTTGCCTTGTATGAGCTGATCCCTGTTAGGTCCCCGGCACCACCTTTAGCCACAAGCATCGCCAAGACCGAACCCCAAGTCCAGGAGCAGCTCCTGAGCGCTGCTGGGTATAGCCCCAAACTAATACTAATATAACTGGTAAATGGATATGGAGTTTATTCTCAATGTTAATTATCATCCCCGGCTACTATGCACTGAGGATAAAAGGCCACACTTAACAGTGTTTTGTATGGATAAGCTATGTTCTTATTACATTACAAACATTAACTTTGTGTGCACGTGGGTGAGGAGGTGAGGGCCAAACCCAGGGCCTCACACACACCAGAGAAGCAGTCTACTCCTAGGTTACAGCCCTGGCTCCTGAAAATATTTAGCCTCTTTAATTTAGAATTCAACTTCTAAATATTTAACTTCTACAATATCAATGACTTTAATAAAATGCATGTATCTTTGGACCCCAAATCTCTACTCTAGAACTTGATCAGAAAACAAAAACATACTCCAAAGGATGAGAACCACCACATGCAATAACACCATTTTCGGAGACTCGCCACACTTACCAGTATATTAAAGTCTGCACATTAAAGAAACTTACTGAACACTGTCTGAGCCCACTTCCAAAGTCTGTAGTAAGACTCAGAACGCAGAAAATTAATATTGTAGAAGATAAATTTAAAGTACAAATATTCACAAGTAGAAAAGACAAGTTATAAAATGTCTTTCATTATGATGCCGGATTGAAAACTGTTCTCTAATGGTGACTAAATTATGGATATGGGGGTTTTTCCATTGTGTTTGGCAACATTTTCCTGATCTCGTCACTAGGCTTTCAGAAGAATGATAACATAATACCAAAAAAAACTCATGGGCCAGAGCGACAGCACAGCGGGTAGGACATTTGCCTTTGCACATGGCCAACACATGTTTGATCCCCAGCATCCCATATGGTCGCCCAAGCAAGAGTAATTCCTGAATGCACAGCCAGGAGTAACCCCTGAGCATTGCAGGGTGTGACCCAAAAAAGAAAAAAAAAACTCAGCTCTTAAGTAGGCAAGAAGCAATATGCACATATATAATCATATATATGCATCCATGTGGCGGTATGATTAAAAAATGATTGCTGCAGACTCTAAAACAAACTGATTAATCAGAAGAAAAACTAAAGAATACATAAAATTTCATTAAACAATTTATATGAAGCAAATACACACACATACACAACTATGCCTCAAGCCAGCACCAAGGGCTTCTCACAAATAAGATCTCAACACATAAAAGTCAGAAATGGTAGCACAGCCAAGCAAGAAACTGCAAACAAATGTCAACTTCTGGAGCCAGTGGAGCATTCATCAACCTAAGAAACATTAAAGAGGCAGTTAGGACAGAGAAGGGACCACTGTAACAATGATAGTTGGAAATGATCATTTTGGACAAGAACTGAGTGCTGAAAGGAAGTAAAGGGATGGATATCATACGTAACCTTACAGTACCTGCATTGCAAGCCATAATGCCCAAGAAGAGAGAGGAGAGAGAGAGAGAGAGAGAGAGAGAGAGAGAGAGAGAGAGAGAGAGAGAGAGAGAGAGAAGAAAAGTGCCTGCCATAGAGGCAAGCTGGGAGTGGGAGAAGATGGTGGCAGGAAGGAAACTGGGGCTATTGGTGGGAAATGTACATTGGTGAACCAGTGAAGAGACAGACATTGGAACTTCATGTGACTGAAACCCAATCATGAACAACTTTTTAACAGCATATCTCACAGTGATTCAATTTTAATTTTTTTTAATTAGAGAAATCAAGTTTTGAAAAGATGAGGATGTGAAAGATTTTTAAAGAGGGCTTAATGATTTTAAGAATTGGGCCAGAACTATAGTACAACACTAGGGCATTTGTCTTGCATGTGCCAACCTGAGTTCAATCCCGGCATCCCATATGGTCCCCCAAACACTGCCCAGAGTAATTCCTGAGTGCAGAGCCAGGAATAACCCCTGAGCACTTCCAGGTGTGGCCCAAAAAAGCAAAAGCATAAAAAAAAATTCAAAAATTTACAATTTTTATAAACATTTTTAACACACCCAATCTCTCCCCATTGTGGATTATCAGTAAATACACGAGATGAGAGCCTACTACTGAGAGCATACCACCCACATGTTGGAGCCTGGCAAGCTACCCATGTTGTATTTGATATGCCAAAAAACCAGTAACAATTACAGACCTCATTCCCATGACCTGAAGGAATGGTTTGAGGCACTCCGTGTTCCTGGAGCAAGCAGATGCCCTTGGGCTACACTAGCTTGCAACAGGACTATGGAGATGTTACTGGTGCTCCCTCGAACAAATCGATGAACAACAGGAAGACAAGTGATACAAGTGAGGTGGTTTTTAACACACATAAAGTACAATGCATTATGCATATAGGCAAATAAAAATGCAAAGTATACAGCATATATGAGAGATACCCGATAACTTTTATTTTCACCACTGAGAAGGGGAGGTGGGTCAAGAATAGAGCAGCAGACTTAGTCTGAAATATTATTATTATGTTATTTTAAAAGAAGGAGTTCCAGAATGAGGTTTTCATCTTTTGGTGTTTCTTCAGAGGAGCTATAGGTCACACCTAGCAGTGGGTGCTCAAGTCTGGGCTGGTTGCTTGAGGGTGGTTCCTGGCAGTACTTGGGAGACCATGTGGTTCGAGCCTTGATCCTGGGCCTTTTGCATGTAAAACCTGCACGCAGCCCCCCAAAGCCATGTCCCCAGGTCAGCAACTGAGTTCTGAAATGAAAATGACAAAATGGTAACGTTCTAGGGGCCAAAAAGCAAGTAGACTATTTGCCTTGTACGTGACTGTTCTGGGTTCAATCCCCAGCATCCTATATGGTCCCCTGAGCAATGTTGGGGAGTAATTCCTGAGTGTGGAGCCAGAAGTAAGTTCTAAGCATCACTGGATGTGGCCCAAAACCAAAACAAAAAAAAAATCAAATGGTAACAGTCTAATCAGGAAGAAAGGTACATAGAAATGTGTAATTTCCAAATATTTAGACTCATAACATTTATTAAAAGTAAAAATTTCAAGCAAACTATATTGTGCTTGGGCCCCTAACGACAGGTTCGGCTTGATCAGAAGTGGGGTTCCATCCCTCTGCGGGTCAGTCAATGGAGCCGCAGAGCCCCATCCTGCCTCCCCAAGCCCCAGGCCCCAGAGAAGCCACAGACTGAAAATGACTGAGGGAGATAAGTCCTCAGCCCTGAGAGCAGCAGTCCAGAGGTCAAAATGGTTCCTAGCAACTATAGGTACAAAGGAACCAGATAAATGAGTGTGTCGGACAAATCTGACTTTTAAAATGGTTAGCTACTATCAAAATCAGGTAGGTGTGTTTGGCTGTAAGCCATAGCACAGGACACTAGCATTTATGCAAAAGAGTAAAGGAGACAGCAGGTAAACAAATGAAAGCAAAATGGGTGCTGCTGGAACTCTCACTGGGGGGGTGCAAACCCACACAGCCCCCTAGCTCCTCCTGAGTACTAGGGGGGCTTCTCCCAAGCACAGATCCCCCATGGTCTAAAAAAGCAGAACATCCCCATTTGATATGACTTGTTAGGTTATTCAGAAAGTGGGATTGGGGGGGGAGGGAGGGTTGGGAACAATAGTCTCATAAACTTATGTGGGAAAGGTGTGAGCATTTCTAGGCTCCAAAAATCACCCACCAATCATACCAAAATGGCAAATTCCACTTTCAGAGAGCATGGCGTGCAGACAGGGTAGGGGGCTCAAACCATGTGACGACAATCAAGTGACCCTCAACTTCCAGCATTTATCTATAATTCATGTGACCCCCTACTTATCCTCTCAATGGTTACTATTGGAGCATAAAGTCTACCAATGTGGGCAAGGAATCTGCCAAGCTAAGTTCATACTTGGTCGAGTCCTAAGTGGCCCCTGCACAGCAGCCTTCGTGGCAGAGCCCCAGGTTCCCTCTTTTCTTTCCTTCTGTGTGGGGGGAAATGGACCGACTCTGGCAGAGCTCAGGGTTGTGCACTCTTAGTTTGCACCCAGTTATTCCTAGCTTTGTGCTCAGGAATCACTCCAGGTGGTGCTCGGGGGCTCCTATGTCGAGCCAGGAATCAAACGAGGGTTGGTGACATGCAAGGCAAGTGCCCTGCCCGTGGTACTGTCTCTCTAGCAATTTCTCTCTTTTTCTAAGTAAGTCTCCCACAAGACATTTATAGTTGGCTAAAAGGATTGTTCAGGATGCCCTGGGGAGAGCCCAAAAAATCAAAACCAAACAACAAAAACTCTGCACTGAACCTGGCATGTAGTACCTTACTTACTAGTTAGCTCACTGATTCCAGGGATCAGATAAGATCTATGGGCTGGGGAAAGAGCTCAAAGACCGAGGCCTTGCATGAAGAAGTCCAGCACCAACCACACTGTCCCCCAACCCCAAGTTCTGCTGGGAGTAACCCATAAATATCCGGAGCAGGTCCTGAACAACGCCATTAAGAATCCTCCAAATAAGTGAGCAAGACAGTCAAAGACTGAGATAAAGGACATGTTCTGGGGTCATTCCAAGGTCATTCCAGAAGAATTCAGAGCTAACTGTATAACAGGGGAGTTCATACAAAATGAAAATGCAGTATTAAAAAATTGAACATTTCTGGGGGGTGGGGGGGAGGGGGTGGGGTACACTGGTGGTAGGAATAAGGCACTGGTGGAGGGATGGGTGCTAGAACACTGTATTACCAAAAACCAATTATGAACACCTTTGTCATTGCATGTTTCACTGTGGTATAATAAAAAATTCTAAAAAAAATTGAACATTTCAGTGATTGCCGAGCATTAAATCAAGCAGGTGAAGTGGCGGAGAGATAGCAGTTAAGGTGCTGGCCTTGTACATGGCCAATAAGGTTCAACGCCTGCACCACTCCCCAGCACCACATATGATTCCCTAAGCACTGCCAAGGGGTGATCCTTGGGCCCAGAGCCAGGAGTTAGCCTTGAGCACAGCTGGGTAAGGTCCCAAAATAATCCCCCAATTTTCTTTAAATTAAAATGAGTAAGTAAACGAAGAAAGTGTAAGTGGGGAGGGGGCTTGCTTCTAAGTGCGCCACCCCCACCCCAGGAAACCAGCACTGCTAGAAGTAACTATTTACCCGAAGAAGCCGCACCCAGTACTGGGCCCTGAGAAGCATCTAGACACCTGGAGGAAGCACCTGGGGAAGAGCTAACAAGAGGGGCCCTCATGGGCTCCAAACCAAAGCGCATCCTCCACCCCACTGGTGAGAGGCACCAGGGCAAATGCCCGTTTCCTTGATATCCACAAAGCACTTACCAGAAAGGCCTTTGGCTTTTTGTTTCTTGTACGTTTGGGCCACACTCAATAACAGTGCTCAGGCTTACTCCTGTGCTTAGGGACCACACCCGGTCAGGACTTGGGGGTCCTGGGGGTGGTGGGGGATCAAACCCAGGATGTTCGCGTGCAAAGCAAGCAGCCTCCCTGCTAAACCATCTCTCCAGCCCCCATTCTCCCCCTCCTGTCCGTCTACCTCAGAGGCAATTCTTTATAGCTGGTTCATCAGGAGACTTGGCCCCACGGAAATCCACAAGTACAAGGTGACTGGGAACAGGACCACTTCTCAGGCAGCACGAGTAAAGGGGAAGAGCCACCTTCAGATAAGCTGACGAGCTGTCCCTGCCTCTCAGTGACACCCGGCCCTCAAAAGCAAGCAGGGCTCATGGCGGACAGGGCCATGCCCCTTGAGGGGGAATTAACAGAGGGGCACGAAGACCCATGTGCAATCACCTGCTTAAACTTTAGCCTGGTGCCCACCGTCAGCCCACCGCGGGGAGGAAGGCTCGGCACAGCCTTCTATCCTGCCTTGCCAGGGACGGCCACGCTACAGGGCCAGGAGGCAACGCTGGGGAAACAGTAGCCCACCTGCAAACGGCCCCGGTTTCTCTAACACAGTCAGGGCGCACTTTTCCCTGCCCCTTCGCTCAGGAAGCCACAGAGTATTTATACCAACTGCTCAGTGAACATTGCACCTGATCCCAGCAGCTGGAAGGAAGACAGTGGGGGAGAGAGAGGCAGAGACGCCCTCTGGGGTCACATTCCCAACTCTATTACCCAGTAACCGCTTGGATGGGTTTCCTGCCTCTACCCAAGGGCTCGAAACCTTGTATATGTTAAGCACTCCATAAATGCTGCTGTTACCCTCCACCACAGGCTTGAGTCCGAGCACCCCAAGCACACCAGCATGTCTGTGGCCTAGGAGAGGCTCCAGAATGCAAGTTCCTAGACAGCAGCAACTGCACCCCTGCTCTGAGGACTCACACCACAGGGCCAGAGCTACCGCCACCATGATCAAATTTCCCACCCAGCAGCGTGAGGCCTTCTGAAACGTCTGTGCTCTCCGAGCTCCAACATTCTAACATTATAGTGTTCACATTAAGTTCCGAGGGAAGAAGTGGGAGACTCCAAGTGGTGCTCATGAGGTCTGGGGTGTGTGTGGGAGTGGGGCTGTAATTCTCTGCACACTGGGCCAACAATTCAGCACAAGGACTCGCGGAAGTGCAGCTGCTCGGGTCCTGCAGGTCTCCCCACAGGGGTTGGGGGAACCACGCAGCAGCGCCAGGAATCAAACCCAGTCACCACAGTCCCCTCTCCAGTCCCTTATTTTTATCTTCCAATTTATTAATGCAGGAATGTTTATGTGGTTAATCCTATTTCAGCTGAGACTTAAAAAACTCTGGCTGATGTACATTATTGCTACATAGTCCATTTGACCAGAGTCAGAAGTGCAAATGCTAGCTAGCATTCTGAAGCATTCGGGTTAAAAATAGCACGCCTGTGGCTATTTTTAGGAGCAGCGCAGTGGTTCAGAACGCCTGCCTGGCAAGCGGATGGCCACAAGTTCAAGTCCCTGGTGCCTACACGTGGGAAGCGCAGTGCTGCCAGCTCTGCTGTTGGAGCCCGGCAGCTCTGCCCTCTGCTATCCCGGGAGGTGGCGTGATTTCTGCAACCAGGGGAGTCTCGGCCTCTCCTAGGAGCGTGACCTTGCAGCAACAAACCCTGCAAGAGCCACGGCAATCTGCATCCCACAACTAGTGTGACCCGGCAAGCAAGCACTGCGTATGGAAATGTGGGACAGCGCAGGTGGACATGCTCCCTGCCGTGGGCATCACAGCATCACCAACAACAGAGAACAGCCGAGAGGGAATTTAACAAACATGTACAGAGAGACAAGGAGACACAAAACCCAGAGGAAGTGAGGGTCGTTTTCCTTTGAGGGTTAAAAAAAAAAACACATTAAACTAGATATAAATGCATGCATACAAAACAAAACAAAACAAAAGCACACAATTTGGGGCTGGAGCGAGAATATAGCAGATAGGGCATTTGCCTTGCATGCGGCCAAACCAGGTTTGCCCATGTGATACTCTAAGTACCGGCAGGAGTAATTCCTTGGTGTGAAACCAGGAGTAACCCTTGAGCATCGCCAGGCATGACTCACTTGTCACTTGTCTTCTCGTTGTTCATCAATTTGCTCAAGCGGGCACCTGTAATATCCCCATTCATTGGGAATGAGGTCCATTATTGTTACTGTTTTTGGCATATTGAATACACCTCGGGTAGCTTGCCAGGCTCTGCCGTGGCTCTGGGTTCATCCCAGTCTTTTTCTATGTCAGACCATCAACCATCCAGGGCCCACAGGGCAGAGCCCTGGGGGTATAGACAAGCCTGTCTCCTGAAGAAAAAAATAAAGAGCACGTAATTTTTCCTAGGGGCCATCTCCAATGGTGCTGGGGGCCTAGCGCCTCCTGCCTGATACCTAATCCAGTGGCTCAGTGTTTGGGGATTGGGAACAACCATCAGTAACGCTGTTTCCACCCCACAGTGGACAGGGGCAGAGGCACGCAGTCCTGGGACCAACCTAGGGCCACACATAGACGAGGCACGTGCTCTGCCTCCTGAGCACTCTCCCCACCCATGAAGAGCACAATTCAAAGAATTTTTTTTTTAAGGATCAACAACTGTCATTTTAGCTTGTGTTTCAGGAGTCTGGTCGTGGTTGTGGGTGGGTTGGTAGGTTACTGTGCTGCAGATGGTGACTGCAGTGTGTGGCGGGGATGGACCCAAGGCCTCATGGACAAGAGGCAAGTGATCTACTTACGAGCTATGTCCCCACCCCTACCAATGGTGACGTTTTGTACCATTTATCTTCAGACAATAACTTTTTAAAAGTTTCTCACTAAGGCACCATGATTCACAAAGTTACTCATAACAGAATTTCAGGCATACAAAGTCCCAAACACCAGTGTCCAGCGTCAACTTTCCTCCACCAATGTCCGCAGGTTCCCTCACAACACACCACCGGGCACGGCTCCTCAACAGGCACATTTTCAAGTTTGGTTGTTATCATTTGGACCTCCTGCTCACAGTGTCATTGGCCCTGGGGATGAGATTCATGACACACCCCATCTCCACACCACTGATGTTTCAGCTGCCCCCGTCCTGCGCCCATTACCTTCCATCTACCTCGTATTACTTCCTTTTATTTTGTCTCTCTTTGAGTCACACCCAGCAATGATCAGGGGTTTTTCCTGGCTCTGCTCTCAGGAATTACTCCTGGTGGTGCTCAGGGGACCATATGAAATGCCTGGAATTGAACCCAGGTAAGCCATATGCAAGGCAAACACCCTACCTGCTGTGCTATCACTCCGGTCCAGTCTTACTTCCTATTTTGATTATTTCCTTCCGCACCCTTATTTCTATAACCTAGGGTTCAAGGTAATTAAGGTATCCCCCTTAGATACTATGCATTCTCTTCTGCTTTTACTCTATATGCCCTAAATAAGAGACAGCCAGTATTTGTCTTTCTTTCTACACAGGTCATATAACATGATAGCCTCCAGTTCCACCCAAGTTACTAAGACTTGCATGACTTCATCATTCCTGGCAGCTGTACAGCATGCCATGATATATAAACATATATACATAACTATATATGATATATGCATATATGCCGCACATCACACCTTCATTACCCACTCATCTGTCATTGGACACCTGGGTCGATTCCATATTCCAGCTTTAATGCTGAGCACTGCAATGATGACAATAAAATTTTTACGAAGGTAGTTAAAGCCTGTGACCAAGAATCTAGGCCAAGTTCACCAGCCTATACAAGGGTGAGAGTGAAAACCTAGGCCGCACAAATTCTCAAGCACAACATACAAATGCAATGATCATTAATCAGCAACTAGTATCTAAGACTAGCCAATTCCTTCTAGCGGTCACATTTTTTCTAGCTTAACTTCAATTACTAGTTCACAACAACAACAGTAACGCAGAAGAGGAAAACAGCACAAAGCACATAACGGAGTATCCCTCTCCCTTTCCTTTTCCAGCCTGCCCTGCCACCGACTGCCATGGAGCCAAGTGCCCGCTGGTCCTGCAGCAACAAGTTCCCACTAGCGAATCACCTCTGTGACTTTAGGGTCATGCACAAAGCAAAAGGTCCGTCAACAGTTGCCAAATGGATTGATCAAAATATCCTAACATGGCTTTATTTACAATCTTCAACAGTCTTATGACTTCCTGTTTGCTATTATCACGCCAAAACATCACACACTAACAGTAGTTGGGCCTGGGTTTGAGATCTTTATTTTGGCTACAGTGGTGGAATTCAAATTAGGTTTGGATACACACAAGGCAAGAGCCTTAACCCCTATACTACCTCTCCAACCCCCAAAGCAGTTTCAAAGGTGGGCTTGGGGGCCACAGTGAGAGAAGAGCAAGTAGGATACTTGCCTTGAACACGACCAACCCAGGTTCCATGTCCGGAACCTCATCTGGTCCCCTGTGTGCACCAGGAGTGATTCCCCGAGCACAGAGCCAGGAGTAAGCCAGCTGTGGCCCAAAGTAACAAGCCAGCAAATAAATAAATGAGCTGCAGCACAGGCTTTGCACGCAGGAGTTCCAGGTATAGACCCAGGCACCACACGGTCTCTGAAGCACTGTGCTGAGGGCAGACTCTGAGCAGTGATTAGCATCACATAGAGGTATCATGGTTAGCTCTGCACCACAATACGGCATTTTATCTGTGAAAAGCAATGTCCTGTTCATATAACACTGTTGTTCCAATGGCCGTCAGGCACGGGGGCAATGGAGACCTAAGAGCATTCAGGAGTCAAGACTAAAGGAAATCTTGTGCAACCTCCAGAAGGAACCTGGAAGATGCTTCTTTCTTTAGGACACTTGGCTGTTCCCCACCTGCTCGCAAAGCTCTGCGTACTGTGTCACTAGGCCTACTAGCAGAGAGCACGATGCCGACATTGGCAGGTCCAGCAGCAAATTCTCCACCCTAAGCCTGAGAGGCATGAAGGGGGGGCAAGCGCGGGCAAGAAGTGGAACCTCCTAGGGAGATTCCTGGAGACTGGAAAACCCAGGATGTCTATTTAAATTGGCAGTGAGGCAAAACAATTTATATCTTGATCATCTTAAAGTTAAAAGTAAGGGATACATTTTACATTCCCCAGAATAAAGCACCTAATCCAAACAGATTTTATCTTGTCTCAAATTCAGAAGTCGGTGAGAAAAACTGATTGTCCCATTCGTCTCCTATTCATCTAATTCAACAAATCAATATTGAGTCTTACTAGGTGCTAAGTACCGAGTCAAACACTAGGTTAAATGATGCTTGTAATTATGTAGCATAAGCAAAATACCACCATTTTCTTGAACTGAAATCAACTTTAAAATCTGTCTGGAGGTAGCTGGAGAGATAGCACAGCAGGTAAGGTGCTTGCTTTGCATGTGGTGGTCTCACGTTCAATCCCCAGCGCCCATATGGTCCCCTGAGTACCACCAGGACTAACTGCTCAGTGCAGAGCCAGGTGTAACCCCTAGGTATCAGTGGGTGTGATTTCCCCCACAAAAAAAAAATAAATCTGTCTTGGGGCCGGAGCGATAGTCCAGCGGGTAGGGCGTTTGCCTTGCACGCAGCCAGCCCTTGCTGGCCAGGGCTCAATCCCGGCATCCCATATGGTCCCCCGAGCACCGCCAGGAGTAATTCCTGAGTGCAAAGCCAGGAGAAATCCCTGAGCACTGCTGGGTGTGACCCCCCACCAAAAAAAAAAAAAAAAAAAAAAATCTGTCTCATGAGGCTGGAGCAATATTTGCCTTGCACGCAGCCAACCCAAGTTCAATCCTCAGCACCCCACTTGGTCCCATGAGCACTACCAGGAGTGATTCCTAAGCACAGAGCCAAAGGTAAGCCCTGAACATCGCTGAGTGTAGCAGGGGGAAAAAATCTCTTAAATATTCGGGTATGATTCCCAATTCCTCCTTATTTGTCGCCTCTAATTGAAAACCTTTCTTTTAAGTTAAGGTGTAATTTCAGATAAGAAGGCCTCAGCTTGGGCAGAGATAAACTTTATAGTAGCACATATAAACATGTGTGAGGCCGTGATTTCATTCCTTGGCACCAAAACCAAAAGCAACAGTAGGGTCATCAGCAACTTCCAAGATCAAAGACTTTTTTGAAAAATCTGCTTTAATATCACAGTTATTAAAAACTTTAAATGGCACCTCCACCTTTTCTTTCCCTTCCTTTCCACTCCCCTCCAAATTATTTTTTTTAAAAGTACATGAAGACATCCAGTCCAAAGAACAATGAACAATACACACACAGCTCATTCTCCCAGCTTCCATCAGCAACAAGAAAACGAAACACCGCTATTCAAGAGAAACCGAAGCGAGGCCGCACATCACGGAACCCGGCAAGGCACAGAGCACTCCCCACCAACACGGCAGAATCTGGATCAACACAAACGAGCCGTGTTGCGGGGATTTACTGGGCTTTTCATTGGTTTGTTTGTTTTTCAATCTGGAAGGTAAAGTAAAGAACTTGAGAAGAGATTAATTTTAAAAATACGGGGCAGGAGCAATAGCCCAGCGGGTAGGGCGTTTGCCTTGCACGGGCCGGCCCAAGCCGGTCTGGGTTCCATCTCCGGCATCCCATGTGGCCTCCCGAGCACCTCCGGGAGTAATTCCTGAGTGCAGAGCCAGGAAAAACCCCTGAGCATTGCCGGGTGTGACCCAAAAAAGCAAAAAAAAAAAAAGGGGGACCGGAGCGATAGCCCAGCGGGTAGGGCGTTTGCCTTGCACGCGGCCTAGGTTCGATCTCCGACATCCCATATGGTCCCCCGAGCACCACCGCCAGGAGTAATTCCTGAGTGCAGAGCCAGGAGTAGCCCCTGAGCATTGCCGGGTGTGACCCAAAAAAAGCAAAATAAATAAATAAATAAAATAAAAATAAGTTCCCAGGGCCAGGGCCGCAGCACATGCCTAGCATGAGGAGGCGGAGTTCCAGCCCTGAGAACCAGCATGCAGAGACCTGAGGGTTTCCTGGGGGTCTCCTGCCCCCCCTCCCCCAGGACGCTGGGCCTAAGCAACACCCATGACCCTGCTGGCACTGCACTGTCCCAGATGCACAGCACCATCAATGGGGCCCAGTAGAGCTGGGAGTGGCCCCAAGCACAGCTTGGGAGCCCTCCCCACCACCAAGTAATAATAAAATAAATAAGATGCCAGGCACTGTAACAAACTGACTCTGATTTTCTGTAATTGTTTTTAAGCGAACAGGCCAATCGGGGCGACAAGAAGAAAGTAAAGTCACATACAATGTAAATACAAAAGAGCACCTTGGGAAGGTCTCTTAGAGTAGTTTCCAGGTCAGAGCTACTACAACAGGCACAGCCCTTGCCCTGCAAGTGGTCGAGCCAGGTTAGATCCCAGGCACCACGTTTGGGCCCCTGAGCACCACCAAGAGTGATCCCTAAGCTCAGAGCCATGAGTAACCCTGAGTACTGCCAGAAGTGGCCCCAAACCCACCCCCCAAAAAAAATTATTTAAAGCTCAACTTCAGTAAATAAGTCGTTGAAGGATTTTCTTAAACTTTTTTTCATAAGGAATAATATTGGACACATTATTAAAAACTAACTTACTTTAATTAATTTTATTTTCCTCACCTCAAGTGATTACCCAATGATTTGTATAGGACTTATTTGATTTTTTGGGGGGAAGAGGAAACCTGGCAATGCTCAGGGCTTACTCCTGGCTCTACACTCAAAGACCACTCCTCGCACGCTAAAGAGAATATATGGGTAGCAGGGGATAGAACCCGGTGTGCCACAAACAAGTGTCCACACCTCGGTACTACCTCTCCGGCCCCTCTATAGGACTTTTTTCAGAGAAGTTATGAAATTGTTCTTGGCTCAGGTGCTAGAAAGGGAGGGAGAAGAAAGAAGCATGTTTAAGCCTGTGGTCTCCTGCAAGCAGGCATCTCTCTACCCGCAAGCGACCCCCTGCGCTTGTGAATTTCTTAAAGATTTTTAAAGCATAATTAGACTGACAAAATATGGTTATTTTTAATTTGAAAGCAAAAGTACATTATGCAGGGTCAAGATAAGTGCAATGCATAGATCTTGTCAAACTAAAGGCCCAGAGTGATACCAGGTGGCCAGTAAACTGAGAAATCGCCTTGCTTCAGGGTCTGAGTTGCACAGGGGCAGAGAGGGCAATTCACATGTATCAAGGCCTGGGCTCAACTGACCACAACCGCCCCCAAAAGAAAATAGAAAAACATTCATATGCTTTCAGGGTAACTTTTTAATTTTTAACTGAAAGCTTTATGGGTTTGGCACTTCAAGAAAAGTTTTGTGATGCAACTTAGAAATTTAAAACACACGCAGTAAATACAGAAAACAATAAAAATGATCAAAACCACTTGGCTTCCCCTCTAGACACAGCTTCAGTATCCAAAACCCAGCTTTCAACAGGAGAGGTAACATCACCCCTCTCTGTGTGGTGTTTACCCTAGACAAGCTTTGGCTTTAATTTGCGCATCTGCAAGAAAACCGTTCTATTGTATTTTATAAGACAAGCTACAAATGGACGCGTTATTCAATTTTAAAAGTAGTCTTTGAAAATCACTGGCCAGGCTTAACCTGCATAGCCCTTTGCATTTTACGTAGCTCTCATAATAAGATACCTACTCCTAAAGTTAGGCAGCTCCTGTCATTCATCCCGGAGACAAAGATATAGGAAGTCACTGCGATCAATAAAGGAACAGGACTGAATCTGAACCCAGCGTTTTGCACTCTGCTCCATTCACAAGAGCGCGCAGTCACAGCAATCACCACCGCAGTCACCCACCTCCGAAGCTTCAGGAAACAGATCTCTCTCACCTAAAGTCAACCGAAAACAAAATAACAAAGCCGTTCCTTGTCCAGCGTTTCCTTTTCATGACACCACCCAGGCTTTTCTTAGTGTAATTCCTAGAAGGCACTGTCAAATTTCTGCCAGGCCGATCTGCAGTCGAAAACCGACTCAGAAATAAGATGACAGGAGGAGCCAATGCTTTTCTCCATCAACTTCAACTCCGCATTGTCCTAGCGGTTCCAGCAGGCATGCTAGAAGCACAATGATAGCACAGGCTTGAACCCGGCCAGCGCCAATGCAGAAACCCCTCCCGCACCCCAGCACAAACACCCAGCTCCGTGTAAATACAATTTCTGGAACAATACGTGATATTTGCATCCTTCCACAAACGCAGGTCCGCTTAATAAATAAATAGATAAATAAAGAAATAGAAAGTTCGGCTCCCAGTACTATGCTGACACTTTCCCCACCTAAACTTCTAAGGCACGAGACCGGCCTAACTGGGATCCCATCCGGGCACAGGGTAAAGAAGTGGCGTGCGTCCACCCAGAGGAACCGTGGGGCAAAGCCTGCCCCTCACCCTGTCCAGTTCTGGCCGGGCTGGGATGCAGTTTAGTCCTGTTGACTTTATAGTAATGTGCTTTTAAACCCTCGCCGAGACCGAGGTCATAGCTTTAGAGATCTAATAACAACCAAATGACCGGGGCTGCCGGGCACTTAGTAAGCCATTCTGGTTATGGCTCTTTAATAGTACCTGGAGTTCTGCTAAGGGAGCGTGCAGAGAAAAGTGCTACGCGGGGTGCGCAGAGGGAAGTCGGGAGCCCGAGTGCAGGCAGCGACGCCCCCGCCGCGGCCGCCCCATCCCTCCCGCAGCCCCCCGGCGCGCCCCTCGCCCCGGCAGCGCGCCGACCCCCGGGCACACACCTTTACCTGTCACTTGCACCTCCCTGCCGAGCCGCGGCCCCGCCACCCTCCGAGTCCCGGCACAGCAGTGGCCGCCGCCGGCGGGAGGCAGAGAACCCCCAAAGGCATCCCATCCCAAAGAAAGAAAGCAGAAAGGCTGTTCCTCGAGGCTTGGGGACACCGGGCACGTCCGGGTCCGAGGGGCGCCACGCCACGCCAGCCCCGCACCTACCAGATAATCCATGTACAGAAACGCCTCAGTTATCCGGAGATCAGACATCCGGCAGCCTAAAGCATCCGGAACGGCTCCGAACCCGGAAAAAAAAAGCAGCGTCTCTGGCTGCGAGCGAGCAACCCCTGAAAAAGCCAGCAACAACGAAAATAGCCGAGAGCAGCCGAGGAGCCGAAGATTACACAAGGGGGCGCGGCGATTGGCTGGCGGGGCGGGCCTAAACAAAGGCGCGCGCTCATTGGCGGAGGCACTTATAAAAGGCAGGCCTCTGCGGGCGGTAGGGGAGAAGCGCGGGAGCGGCCGGGGTGCTGGTTCCTGTGAGCGAGGGCGGAGGGCGGGGGCCAGGGCCGCGCAGGCGGAAGAACGAGCGGGCGAGAACGGGAAACCGGCGCGGGGCGCCCAGGCTGGAGTTCTCCGGGCTTGCGAGGGCTCGTGCTGGGTCCCACGGAGCAGGGCTCCGTGCTAGAATGTTTAAAGAGCCCGACTGTCCCTCCACCGCCCCGGCAGGGGAGCCGGCGTGGGAACGTGGGAGGCGTGGCGGCCCGCGGCACTTGCTGTCTCGCTCCCGAGCGATTTCCTGAAGGTTCCGCACCACGGACTTTGCCTAAAGTGTGGAGGAGGCTTGTCCTGAACTGGCCAGACTGATCCGGGGGCCGCCGACCCGCCCCCCATTCAGCACCAGGAACTGCCAAGGCAAAGCCTGTGTCTCGGACCACGCAGGAGCCCCCCAGACGCCAGAGGGGGTCGTCCAGAAGGCTTCGCCCGCAGAGTGGGCAGGCTCCAAAGAAAGTTTGGGCACTCCGTGGCTGTAAGCGGCAAGCATTCCGCAAGCTGGTCTTTCTTAACGCACTTTGGCTATAATGAATGCTAAGCACGAATTCAGCACCCCTTTTTAAAAAAAAAGACAATAGAGTAAGAAGTTTTCTTTAAAAGCCCTGAGGAATCTAGTATTTGTAATCCTAGGTTCTGCTTTAAGAGGCAAAATGACCTATAAGCAGTTGCCCGTGAGACCTGCAGTGAATTTGGAAACTGACAATTGAGATTTTAGTTAGTATATATAGTTTTTGTTTGTTTTCTGCTTTTTTGGGTCACACCCAGCAATGCTCAGGGGTTACTCCTGGCTCTGCACTCAGAAATTACTTTTGGCAGTGCTTTGGGGGAAGCACATAGGATGTCGGGATTCGGGAAGCAAATTGCCTACCCGCTATGCTATCACTCAGGCCCACTATATATAGCTTTAAGCTGGAGGCGGGGAGAAGGGAGAGACGCAGCTGTAGGGATTTTTTTTCCTTTAAGATTCAGGCTATAAACATGTATACAACGTGGGACACACCTACCTTATCAGGCTCAGGTGACTGAGTGCTACCCTTCACCCAAGGTCAATGAGGATGAAAGATTGCTCTCACCTACACTAACATAACAATTCAGGCTTCCTTCCAGTCCAAGTCAGAGGGAAGCTTGGAGGACATGTTGAAAGAGAGTGCTGCCTTCCACTGTGTGGATGCTTTTTCAAGGGTGCAATTTGTGTTTCCTCCTTAATTTCTTTCTTGTATCCTCAGGAACAAGTTTCCAAAAGGCAAGGATCCCCTGCGCTGGTGTAACAGCTTTGTTAGGTAAGGATGGAATTCTTCATGTTCACGCTGGTGAGAGGGCAGGCCATGCTAAGGACCCTGTCACTTAGGGGTTTCTACCTCTGTGAACGTGTTTCCTCAGCTGAAAAAAAAGAGAATTCCTGTAGCCAAAGAGTTTTTGGTTTTTTTTTTTTTTTGCTTTTTTTTGGGTCACACCCAGCAATGCTCAGGGGTTTCTCCTGGCTCCGCACTCAGGAATTACTCCTGGCGGTGCTCGGGGGGACCATATGGGATGCTGGGGATCGAACCCCAGCCGGCACAGGCCGGCCATGTGCAGGGTAAACGCCCTACCCACTGGGCTACTGCTCCAGCCCCCAAAGGGTTTGTTTTTTAGGTTTTTTTTTTCCTTTTTGCAGAATTAAGGAACTGTAAGTGTTCACACTTAGTACAGAGCCTGAGTGTATTGATCCAATGTACAGATAGGATATGCCATCTGAAGAGATTCAGGGAGCCTTTCCCAATGCAAGAGTTAACTAGAAGGGGCACCACAGGTTGCATAGGAGGCCAGGACACTGCCTTGCATCAACTGACCCCAGTAGGAATCCTGACACTATATGCAGTTCCCTATCACCAGGAGCCATTCCTGGGTGTGGCCTAATCTCCCTCTGCCATAAAACAAAGGGGGAAATAGCTACTAAATTCAATTGTAGTAATGGCATCTATTAATGCCGTTTTGATTACTCCTCCTTGGCACACTGTTCAGTAAAAGACAGTAAATTTAGAAGAGATTTTGGCCTGGATACCAGAGTGATACATTTCTTTTTTTGTTTGTTGGGTTGTATTTGTTTGTTTTGGGGACACACCTGGCTGTACTCAGCCCTGCTGCTGGCTCTGGGCTCAGGGCACAGGGAATCATATGGGGATCTGGGCATCAAACCCAGGTCAGACACATGCAATGCAAGTGCATAAACTCTAACTACTATACTATACTATCTCCAACCCCAGGAGGTGATAAATTTCCATAAACCTATGGAACCATTGAAATGGTTTTAGCCCTTAGCCTCCCAAATTTGCTAGTGAAAATACATCAACTAGCCAAGGAATGATCTGGGCTTTTCTTTTTCTCCACTTCAATCCATAAATAAACATATTGCAAGTAAGATAAAGGCTACTGTTAGCAAAAAACCCCATATGGCCATTGTTTTCTTGATAAATGATATCTTGACTGTTACCAGTTTCTAGGCAATAGAAGATAACCGTCCTTAGAGCTTGACTTTGGCTTTTGCCTTCAAAGTCAACCTTAGAGAAAAACAAACATGTCCTTAGGCTACTGTGGTTTATACTGCCCTAGGAATGAGTAGATGGGCTCAAAGCTGGGTGATGAGAAATTTGTTCAGGGAAACTTGCTCACCCTATTCCATTTGCACATTTGTTATGTCTGCCATCAAAGAAAGCCTAGTGTTTAGTCTAAGAATCCTGTTGCATTGTGAAGAATCCTTGTAGAGCCTGAAGCTTCAGAACTTCATAGATAGCACATTGTTCTAAGTAAGTGTTCATCTTCTGCAGTGTTCATGTGTCTTCCCTTGTGCGAAAGAGTTCAACTTGACTATTGACCCAAATATGAGGCACTTCCTGCCATGTAGAGGTGTAAGGATGGGGAGCAATAGAGTACCTGCCTTGCAAACATGAGCCTGAGAGTATGATCCCCAGCACCGCCTTGCATGAGTGCAGGTCCAGCTGCTCTGATCTTGGGAATCTGTTGTGCCCCCGACAAAAGCAGCCTATCTTCTGCTTACCACAATTAAGGTGTGCAGTGCCCAGCCAGCACCCATAGAGTTTGCACAAAAGCAGCAAATGGGAAAGAGAGAATTGTTGGGGGAGCTGCTAACAACAGCATCAACCCAGTACAGGCTTTTTATTTGGGAGGGGGGTTCGGGGTGGACCTCCTAAACACTACTTAGGAAGCCGGCCCCACTGGCATTCTGGAATCCTGCCTCAACCACACCAGCAGTTCAATGCAAGGCCCCAAGGAAACAATGCTGCTTGGACCCAGTGGAACTGGGACCTCCAGGCTCCATCTGGCAATGCTCGGGGACCATGTAATGCCAGGGATTAAGTCCAGGTTACCTGCATGCTAGGCGCACCCCCTAACTGCTGGACTATTTCCAAGGCCCCCCATGTTTTAGTTTCTTTTTAAAGACTGTACAATAGTTAAAATGCATTGATTCAACCTATACCTGCCAAGTAACAGGCTGCAGGCTTGCTGATCCACGGGTTTACCAATGTAGCCTTGTCTTTTGTGAAAAGAATGACCTTCAGGAGCAGGGGAAATAATATACAAACTGATGAGGCAATTGTATTATAGTACAGGTTTTGAGGAAAAAGTCATCTCTGTTGCTTATCAGAAAGCAAGAATTTCTTCTAACAGTGCATACTTTAACAGTCCCTTCAAAAGCTCTTTGTTGAAGCGTTACTTGTCGGAAACAAAAACAAATCACATTTGCAAGGTAGTTGCTCAAATCCTCCTTGCTAGGAACAGTATATCAGTGGCTATTTGCATTTACAACCATTTTGTGGTGCATTTGTTTGCTGTGATATCACGTACAAAACAATATTTGCTCATTTGTGTCATCCACTGTTATATGTAAAAAGTTACCATACCATGAAGCAAGTGTTTAGTGGGTAAAGCTCTACCACATAAATCCTCTATTAGCTACTATCATAAATACTGAAGCGATTGCTTATAAAATCAGTATATTAGAACATTTCTTGAACGGAATTATTGGTACAAAGCATATAAGCTCTTGTACTACTGAAATGTGTGCAAATTTATGGTCTTCTTTGGCAACCCTCCACCCCCAAAATAGGGAGCGTTTGTATTACTTTGTTTCTGCCTTCATTGAATATATTATTCATTAATGGCTGAAAGATAGTAGAATAACTCAAGTCATTAGAATAACTCAAGTCAGGAACACTGCTTTCTCAGAAAAAGTAAAGGTGACCACTGAGCTTTGCAGATGTCGTCAACAACGTTTCTCACATCACAAATTCTTGTAAATCTTTCAAGTCCGGCCCTTTTTCTCACTGAGGATTCTCTTGACCTCCCTGAAACTAATTAGACTACTAAAATATGAACCAGATCGGGTACCTCTACCTGAAGCTGCTAACACAACTGGCGTCATAAATGGAAAAGGTCAAAAACAAAAATGAGAAGTGAGCACTTGTCCTAAAAAAGTTGTTTTAAACTCTTAAAAAAAGAGTGGCAAATCATTAAACCAGGAAAAGATAACTAGTCCTAGGCAACCACACACACCATTCCATTCCCAAATATGAAGAATCGAGTAAATGTGTCCCAAATTCTCTGGAGGAGCATTTCAGGGCCACAGTGCAGCAGGTATTCATTTCCTATTGCCAGTGTAGTGAGGAACTACCCTCTTATTGGCTCAAACCAAAGTTATTCCTCTACAGTTGCGCAAAGAACAAGTCCTGAGTGTCTTAGGAGGCTAAAATGACACGACTTGCACCTTCTGAGTCCCTCCGCAGGAAGAACTCCTCTTACTTCTTTTAGATTCTTGTGTCTGTCCCTTTGGTTTGTGGCCACATGACTCTGTTCTCTGGCGTCTATAGTCATTTTAGGTCTTCTTCTCCTTTGTCTTACCATCTTCTGCCAAAGGACAATTGTGACTGTATTTGGACCATTCCAATAATCCAGTCTAATCTCCCCCATTCAAAACTTTTAGTGTATCACACCCTCAAAGTCCATTTCACCAGATAAGGTAAAGACCACAGTTTCCAGGGATTAGGATCTGATTATCTCTGAAACCATTGTACGGTCAGCCACACTGATCTTGTGCTTCCATACTGAGTACCTCCAAGAAAATCGAAAAGGACAAGCATACTTGAAATTATGAAAAGTGGAGGGAAACTTCCAACTTGAGGGAAGAAGCTTGCTTGAGGGAGAAATCTTGATTTCTTAAACCTTTGAGGCAAATTTAAGGTCTCTACTAACTCTGTTCATATAATTCAGGTATACACTCTAGCATTTGAGTACATTGTTCTTCCTTGTCTTTATTATGCCCGAGTTTGGTCAGGGGGTAGGGGTCAGGGTGGGCTACATCTGGAAGTACTCAGGATTCAAACCCAGGACTCCTGCAATGTACACACTCCAACCCTTTGCGCTAGCTCTCCCAGCCCGACTATAGCTTATTTCAAAAATGAAATAGCACTCACATATAAATCACCTATTAAACGTTACACAGAATGTTGTGTACACACATATAATTCACCCATTGAGCGTACACAGAACGTAACATAAAAAATTCCTTATAAGAAACCCCACAGAACTGGAGAGATAGCTCACCATCCATGAAAATGCTTGTTGGTCAGAAATAGTGAGACCAGAATAGGTGACCAAAATAGGTGGCCCCACCCTGCCCCCACCAGAGACTCTGGAACCCAGGGGGATGGATAATTACTTCCGGTGCAACTGAGGTGCATTTTCTGTTTGCTTTAAAAAGTTAGTTTTCTGAGGAGGACGCACTGGATGACATTTTCTTTTCCTGAAAAGGGTTTAGGTCAAATAAGTGTGGGAACTTTTAGGCTAGACTCTTGATCTTGCTTGTTGGTTGGAGGCAACTCCACAAAGAATTAGCCCCAGGAAGCGTGTGACTTGGACTTGCAGCCTAAGCTTCAGAGCCTAAAGATGACAGCTCGAGGCTGGAGCTAATCACACTCCAGGCAGTTGGGCGAGTCCTTGCTTGAACGCTGCCTCTCCGTGCTGACCACACATGCGTGTCTGAACATCCCTTAGCAGCAAGCGGAGTTAACTTTTTCCAAACTGCCTTTTCAGAGATGTTCCACCCAAAACTGGAAGCACATGCAATGATTCTTGTTTGCAAAGTGGTGTCTCTCCCGCATAGTGCTCTGCCACTGAGCTGGTGTCTCTCCCTGGTGTCTCACCCGCATAGTATTCTGCCACTGAGCTGGTGTCTCTCCCACACAGTGCTCTGCCACTGAGCTGGTGTCTCTCCCTGGTGTCTCTCCCACACAGTGCTCTACCACAAGCTGGTGTCTCTCCCAGGTGTCTCTCCCGCACAGTGCTCTGCCACGAGCTGGTGACTCTCCCTGGTGTCTCACCCGCATAGTGCTCTGCCACTGAGCTGGTGTCTCTCCCTGGTGTCTCACCCGCATAGTGCTCTGCCACTGAGCTGGTGTCTCTCCTCGCATAGTGCTCTGCCACTGAGCTGGTGTCTCTCTCTGGTGTCTCTTCCGCATAGTGCTCTGTCACTGAGCTGGTATCTCTCCCTGGTGTCTCTTCCGCATAGTGCTTGCCACAAGAGACCAGAGACTAGGATGTATCCCCAGTCTGATACATCCCCAGTGTCTGAGCTCCATCCCCAGTCTCTGGTCTCTTCTTTCAAGGCTTATATATGAGTCTTCATTCCATATCAGCCTTCAATCAGGACAACCTGCAAAAAATCTTAAAGCGGGGAAATTACAAAACAAACCCAATGAAAACTATAACTCCATGTAACTAATACTTCTTGTTCATCCAAATTTCTCTAAATCTGTGTAGCTTAAACCAAAACTGCTAGAATTTTTTTCCACTTGTAACCACTTTTCACTCAAGAATTACAAGAGAGGTGAGCTTCTCAATAACATCTCAGATTCTTCATGCAGTTGACTTTAAATTAATATTTTGTCACTCAGGGGGCCAGAGTGATAGCACAGTGGGGGAGGGCATTTGCCTAGCATGTGGCCAAACAGGGTTTGATCCCTGACATCCTATATGGTCCCCAAGCACTACCAGGAGTAATTTCTGAATTTAGAGCCAAGGAGTAACCCTGAGTATTGCTGGTTGTGACCCAAAAAAGCAAAAAAAAAAAAAAAGAAAAATTGTCACTCAGAAATATTTTTTTGTTGCCCCATTTGTCATAACCTTCATGTTCAGTTCCAAAATCCCATACGGGATCACAAACCCCCAGTTTAAGAAGCTGGGGTTTAAAGAGAACAAGACAGGCTAGTAGGGATTCACTCAGCCCACTAACCTGTTTAGCACTGACTGTCTATAAGGAAGGCCAGGCCTTGTTCACAAAGAGTTTCATCTGGGGCCAGAGCAGTAGTACAGCGAGCTGGGTGCTTGTCTTGCACAAGGCCAATATGGGACCAATCCTCAGCATCCCATGTTGTCCCCCCAGTGCCTTCAGGAGTGATTCCTGAATATCTCAGGAATCCTGAATAACTCAGAGCCAGGAGTTACCCCTGAGTATCTCTGAATGTGACCCAAAAGCCGAAGAGTTAATCTCCAGCATATGAAGGCAAAAAAAGAAAGAAACAATGACTGAGACATTTAGAAGAGAATTAAGGAAACGTGCCGGCACAGCAGATAACAGGAAGTATATGCCAGCTCATCAGGAGCGACATCTCTGCGTTTGGTGTTAAGCCGTATCAGCCAATAAGACTTTTCTTATAATGGAGTACATTGGTAAGCCCAGGTCAGGCATGTGAGTCTATTAAGCCCCTGAAATGTAGTTACTACAGCTGGAAACTGAATTTTAAGTGCAGAGTAGAAAAGAAGCTAGTGGTGATTGGACAGTGAAAATAAAATAAGGACTGAGGGACCAAATACCTTGACCAATCTCAACTCTCCCACTTCAACACCAAGGGATAGCAAGATCCACAAAGATCAAATTAAAGGCAACAGTATCAGAGAGATCATACATCTTGGAAAACAGAGAATGGCAGTTTATGTGGCAGAAGAGATAAAGCTATGCCTTTCTAGAATGGGGAAAGCCAGCAAGAAGCAAACTGATCCCTACTAAGCCCCAATTAGCTCATTAAGCAGCACCCAGTCATGTGAACTAGAGGGATGCTAGATGAAGAGAATGGCTGTGTGCCTGCCAACGAGGCACTGGATCTGAAAAGAAAAGAGATGAAGGTCCCCAAGTACTGCCAAGAGTGACTCCTGAGCACAAAGCCAAAGAGTAAGACCGGAACACCACTAGATGTAGCCCAAACCACCACCCACCGTCAGACACACAGAAAAGGAGCATCTGTGTTCACTCGTTGCTCCCCGTCGCTGAGTACAGGGCACAAGTCCATTGGTACTGTAAAGGAAGTGAGATTCGAGTCCACTCCTGAGGTTCAGAGGGCTTGACTTCAGCAACACTGTGGAGACTGCAAGACCAACAGAAAACTCAATGGAGCTGGAAGCTAAGAAAATTCCCCAAAACTGTAACTGTAAAGCAGTTGCACAAGCAAAAGAAGAATATGAGCATCAGGGTCTAATACCCAATTTGATGTTTTGAAGCAAGCAAAGAAAACAATGGAAATGTAGAAACGATCACAGGAAACTGTCAAGTAACTCCAGAGAATATTCCACAAGCACAGAATGGCACTTTTGGTTGGAGACCATCATCCATCCACAGAACAATACATGAAATAAGACACGTTTAAAGACACAATGATGTCAACACGTTCCTTCAGAAGCACCAGGCCAGACAGGCTTACCAACATTCTTCCATCAGAGAATGTGCTACAAACATTCCAGAAACACAAAATCCAAGCTTAACCTGACTCCAGAGTTCTTCCTTCAGAACCTGTCTCCCTGCTTGCAGACGGTGGTCTCCCTCCTTGTGCTCTGTTCTGGCACCCGTCTGCATGCTGCTCTCTTCTCTGTATACATTGACAAAGACTGTGAGATTGGATTATGGCCTGCACTGACCGTGTCTTCTCAGTGTGATCACCCTGTTAAAGACTCGGTGTCCATATATAACCCCTCTCTGAGGTACTGGACCTGAACATAGGAATGTGAGGGTAAGACATACTCATTGTGCAGCAGTATTCATGGTCAGTAATCTCAGAATAAACAGGATTTAATCCAGTTTCAAAAAGTTAACTGTAAGTATGTTCAGTGGTGAGACATTTTAAAGCCTTTGTGTTTTTTTTTTCTTTTTTGGGTCACACCGGCGATGCTCAGGGGTTTCTCCTGGCTCTGCACTCAGAAATTACTCCTGGCGGTGCTCAGGGGACCATATGGGATGCCGAATCGAACCCGGGTCGGCATGGGCCAACCGTGTGCAAGGCAAACGCCCTACCTGCTGGGCTATAGCTCTGGCCCCAAAGCCTTTGCTTTAAAGTCAGAAATAGGACAAAGCTCCCTGCCATCAGGGCTTTTAGTCTACGTTGCTGACTAGAAGAGACAAGAAACACATAAGCAATAAATGTGGGAAGGAAGAAACCACCTACCTGCAGATTGTGGTCATGCATGTAAAACCCTAGTCCACATAGCAGTTATCATGAAAATAAAATCTTATTGCCTCTTAAAAAGCAATATCTAATGGATGTTCTAGTATCTTAGCAACAAAGTTAAGGAATGTGTTTTTAAAACAATCTTTAAAATTTCAGAAGTATCTAAGAAAAAATTCTTACAACTCTAGGGTTCTGAGAGAAATGGAAAAACTAAGAGATGCTTGTGAGTGGAAAAGCTGTTGTGGATCTGAATTCTCAAATAGATTTTTAGGTAAAAAAAACATTAAATTTTAACTTTATTTTGGTTTGGGGGCCCCAACTGCACTGCTCAGGGGCTAACTCCTAGCTCTGAGCACAGAGCTAGCTCCTAGCGCCTAGCCTCTCACTCCCTGGTCGTTTTGTGGAACTGTATGCGGTACCGGGATCAAAGCCCACTTACACTGTCACTCCAGCCCCACAAAATGGCAATATTCAAAAGTGCACTGGCTGTTATGCAGAAATAGTCCTGCGTTTGAGCAGAGTGCCCTTCTCTTTGTGAGGAGAGCACTTAGCTCGTGCTTGTGTACTTGCTGGCATTTGCCACATTGTTTTGCATGCTATGATACAGAGCATGAAAGCTAGAGTTGTCTACCTGAGCTGGAATCCTGGCTTTACTTCTTTCTAGTTGTGTGAGCACAGGCTTAACTTCTCTGACACTGAGTCTGCTTTATAGGAAAGGAAGCCAATGCCTGTGCCACTGGTGGATGAGGATTAATCATTGATGGTATGCACTAAAACAGGGTCTGGCACAGGTCTGCGTTGTGTAACTGTTGGATGCTGCTGCTGGTTTTGTTCTCGCCCACTGTCTGAGTTCCTTGAAGGAAGAACAGACTGTCTTGTTACTTTGTGCAGCCTCAGAGCCTAGCTCGGTACCTGCCACTATTTATATTCACTGTATAGTGAGAAAACGGAAAGAGACAGGCGTATTTCTGTGCTGAAAGAAGCCTGACTCACTGCCCTCTATTTGACAGGAAACCATTCTCTACTTATATCGTGAACATTAAACACCCATATGGTGAACCATGCAACACCAATCTCTGGGCTATTTAGAAGCCTTGGTTCACCAAAGGTGTGAGATTTTCCCAATATACTGCTGTTGGGGTACTCTAAGTTTGGACAATTGAATAAATCAGATTCCTGGGCCACTCAGGTCCCATTTGTGATTTTTCTAATTAATGGATTAATGGTATAGGTTTTATTTAAACTTATATAGAAAGTTGTAGAGGAGAGAGAAAAGGAAAAGTTTATGTTTGGGAGAGAACTTCTCAGAGCAGAAATAAGCCAGCAAAGAAACAGAGACAAGCAAACAAGGTACTGTCCAAGGGAGCCCCTCTGTGATTTCTCGGTTTTCTTTACCCCATAACCATTTCCCATAGTGGGCAATCACTCTAATGTTGCTACTCTGTATCCTCTACCTTGTCACCAGTCAACTTTTTCCATATTGTTATTAACGAAACAAAAAATCTTTCAAATTGATGATCGGATCTACAAATTTACTTGTGCCTAATTATTGGTAGTGTTTTAGAAGTTAATACATTCTTTTCTCGGGCTGTAGGGGGAAGATGTTTGGTTTGCACACCGCTGACTGTTTCTATCCCCAGCACCATAGACAGTCCCCCAAGCACCACCAGCATTGGTCTCTGAGTACAGCCTGAGTGTGGCCTCAACCCCAAATCACCAATTCTTTCCTTCCATAAGGTCAAGAGTCTGCATCTTAAATAGCTTTATAGTATTTTCATTCACTTTTGGATCTTTTATCCATTTGGAGTTTATCTTTTGTGTATAATATTGATATTTCCTTGTATTGCCATAACCAGGCTTCCAGGACCATCTGCTAACCTGCTCATTCTCCTCACCAAAAGGAAGGTGCATTTTTTTTTGGCCACACCCGCCAGGGACCGGCCGCACCGGAATTCCGGGGGCCCGAGGACCTAGAGCCGAACGACCCCGCCGCAAGCCCACCACTGGCCGCCCGCCCGGGTGCATTTTTATGGGTGGGTTGGTCTCTGAGTGCTTCTCAGGTTTATTCATCTATTCTTTTGCCAATACCGAAACTTTTCTCTTTTTCTTCTCTCTCTCTCTCTCTCTCTCTCTCTCTCTCTCTCTCTCTCTCTCTCTCTCTCGCATACACACAGACATCTCACCACAATTCCTTTTATATATCTTGGCCTTTTCCCTATTTTGCAAGAAAAAAAATTTGAGAAATTTGAGGAGGTGAAGGGGAAAGAATTTATAAGTTCAAGATCCTTTTGTAGCTAAAAGAGACTGAACTCCCACATTTTTAAGCAAGCTCTGTCCCATTGGATTAGCCTTGATCCAATCCTGGTCTCGTTTTCTGCCATTAAACATTTTTTTTCCAAGGCCAGAGTGGTAATGTAGCAGGCAGGGGTGCTTGCTTGGCATGTGACCTCCCTGGCACCACATATGGCCCCCAGGTCCCACCAGAAGTAATCCCTGAGCTCAGAGCCAGGAGGAAGCCCAGAGCAAGGCCAGGTGTGGCCCAAAAAGCAAACAATTCCCCAATGTACCTTTTCACTCAGCAACAGTGAGCACGGCCAATAATGAGCTAAAGGAAAGTACTAGTCTATTGTGACTTCATTTTTTCTTTCTCAAGCAGATTACTTGTAAATCTCAGATCTTCATTCCTTAGTTGGAAAAGAAGGCCTTCAGAGGAAAAGTTGTATAAAATTAACTTATTATTACTTAAATATTAATGAATTATTATCTAAGAAGCTATGGAATTCAAGAGAACCATGTTTTTCCTATGCCTTCCTGTTATGAGCCTGAAGTCCATTCACACAATATGTTGAAGGCTGCATTTCATCAATACATTTAACAGAATGCTGTCTCTGAGAGGCTTTTCTTCTAATGTGAATCTATATTATTGCTGTGATGTTTCTTTCTTGCACTTGTGTGGTGCTAAAGCTTCTGAGTTTGTGCAAATAGAAGACCTAGAACTGTACCCCCACCAAGGTACTTCATTGAATCATGTTTTATAAACTCTCAATCAGTGAACACCCTTCAATGTCGCCTGTGACCAATGGCCAAGTATGTTGTAGATACCAGAATATGTTTTCTCACTGTAGTCTCTCTATTCACGTTGTGCCTGTGTATGTTGTAGCATACCTCATAACTGACCAATGGTGTGCTTGAGGCAGCTGGTACCAAACTTAGAGGATGCAAGGAAGAGCATGTTGCTAGTTGTTGGATCATTCTTTTCTACTGCTCAACTTGCATCTGAGAAAACAGTTCAAAGATCATAAGGATTCTTATGTTAGTGGGACCATTTTGGCACCATTAAGAGCATCGTAATGTGACGCCTAGAAACTGAACACCAGATATATTAATAAAAATGGGAATTATAGATCAACACATACCATGTCTGTTGGATTTCAAAATATCCAAGTGTCAGCTAAATCTTGGTCATGATCACATGCTAATAAACAGTTATTTTATGTAATTCTGATTAAGATGGCTAGGCTCAAGCTTTGATAGCAGAACAAATTCTTGTCATTTTATTATTACCTGGAACTTGAGAAGGCCACAACCTCTGAGAGTCAGTTTCGCCAGTTCTATTTTCTGGGCCATACCTGGCAGTTCTCAAGACTTACTCCTGGCTCTGTGCCCAGGATCATCACTCCTGGCTGGGCAAAGGGGACCAGAATTTCCCCATCTTTAAATTGGAGAAAACTATATAGGAGACTGCCTCAAGGTTGTTGTGAAGATAAATAGGAACGCTGTGAACACGGATACTGGCTGTTATTCTGCCCTATTCTTGAAGCTTTCTTAGAAGTGTTTTGTATTTCACAGGCAGAACCTTCAGCTAGGTCTGCAGGGGTAGAGTAATCCTGTCTTGGGATTGATTCCTTAGGATTTCAGAAAGAAAGATGCAGTGTTGAAGTTACAATATGATCTGAAAAATGTTGATGAAATAAACTAAACTGAAGAATAAACTGAAGAGCAATAAAAAAGATGAGCTGCCTGTTGTTGATTTTTCTTTGGCTTCCAACAGTGTGGCTCAAAAATAGAATCAGAAGAAATCATAAACTGGGTATCCCAGTAGAAGTTGGCTGGCTCTGTGTGGCACTAAATGCTCTCTGTCTTGTGCCATCTAAGTGAAATGTAGACAAGTGTAACAGAAGACCCTGTACTGAAACCACAGGAAGTGTTTAACCATTACAGTTCTATAACACATTTCATGGCGAGCACTCCAGTAGGTGAATATGAGATTATGTCTTTCTGTGACACAGGCCATGCACAGAGTTTGTGAAATAACTGAAAAATTATCATTAGAAAGCACTGCTTGGGAAGAACTACCTTCAATTTCAAACTTTTAGTCACCTTCTTTTGAGATTTCTTTTCATGGCATATTATGCCGATAATAAACACTAGATGAAATGTTCCAGAACACATACAATCTATTGAGACGTAGCAATATTTTCATTCAACCTATCAAGTAAAAATATAGGTTTCTGTATTGGGCCAGTAATTCTCACTGGGTCCCTCCTTTTAGAGAATATTTTATAAGAAAAATAAATGAGCAAATCTTACCTGGTCTATAGTACTGCACAATTTTATTCGCTAACCTTCAATTGGAGTTCAGTTTATAATCTTTCAAAAGTGTCAGATCCTAGGTGCTATTCTTTGATAAGAATCTGGTAACTCAGATCTAACACCCCCTTGTTTTAGGCGAATTAAAATTTTTGCTTTGTTATCACTGTCACTGTATCACTGTCTTCTCGCTCATCATCGATTGGCTTGAGCAGGTACCAGTAACATCTCCATATGACCTGTCTCATGCAAGTAAAGCCCAAGGGCACCTGCTTGCTCCAGGAACATAAAGAGCCTCAAACCATTCCATCAGGTCATGGGAATGAGGTCTATAATTGTTACTGGTATCTGGCATATCAAATATGACACGGGTAGCTTGCCAGGCTCTGCTTTGTTATAAGAAAAACAATTTTGTTTTGCCACAGAAGTACAAAAGGACACTCCAATGTGCCAACTATTTAAATGCACATTAAATGCACATCAAATGTACATTTAATGTACATGGTCAACCCAAATTGATGCCCAGCACCACAAATAGACTCTTATTTGTGGTAAGAAAAGGAAAGTAGGACTGAAGAGATAAACAAGCTAGAGCATATGTTTTGTATACAATAGGCCCGGGCTTGACCACCAGAGCATTGCCAGAAGCAACCCCAAAGCACTGCTCTGGAAGTAGTCCCTGAGTGCTGCCATTGTGACCCAACCCTGCCCCCACCCAAGAAATTATAGTAATCGACTCTGTATAGCTCTTATTCAAAATTAAGAATCTGATTATTATGCTGTTTCATTTAGCCACAACATTCTTATAAGACATGATTATATCACGCTTATTATAAGTGTGAGGCACAACTATGGGACTCTATGTCTTTCTCTAATTGCAGGAAAGGCTACTGTTTCTGAAAATACAATCATGGGGCTACCTGGTATTGGTCAAAGGGCATTTTACAGCACAGGTTATCAAAGATTATTTATGAAAATGATTTGGAGCACAACAATCATAAGACAAAATATAGCCCTCACAATATTTAGTGGAGGGTGAGTTCAGCAATAGCACAAGAAGCAGGGCCTTGTACATGGTCAACCCAAATTCGATCCCCAGCACCACAAATAGTCTCTGACCACTGCCAAGAGTGATTCCCTGAGCACACCAGGAGTAAATGCTGAACACTGCCTGGGTTAACCAAAACTGAGGAAAAAAATGATGTAAATTGTGTTTATTTTAAAATACACAAGCCTACATTATCACTGTGAGCCACAATTGAGAATTCCTCTTATGGGGGAAGGTAGAGATATAAGGAGTTGGGCCACACCTGGGAATGCTCAGAGCACCCTTGGTGGTGCTCAGGAGACCATATGTGGTGCCAGGGATCAAACCAGGGTTGGCTGCATGAAAGACATGCTCTTTACAGCCCATGCTGTCTCTCCTGCTGCAAGGACTATTCTTCATACAAATGCCAATGTTTCAAGCTTAGGACAAAATAGTCATTTTTTTTTTTGCTTTCTTTTGGGGGGTCATACTTGGCAAAGTTTTGGGGTTACTGCTGGCTCTTCGCTCAGGAATTACTCCTGGCGGTGCTCGGGGACAATATGTGATGCTGGGGACAGAACCCGGGTGGGTCATGTGCAAGGCAAACGCCCTACCTACTGTACTATTGCTCTGGCCCCAAGTCACTACATTTTTAAAAATTATTTGTATTTTTTTTTGGCTTTTTGGGTCACACCCAGCGATGCTCAGGGGTTACTGCTGGCTCTGCACTCAAGAATTACTCCTGGCAGCGCTTGGGGACCATATAGGATGCCGGGATCGAACCCGGGCGAGCACAGGCCGCCACGTGCAAGGCAACGCCCTACCCGCTGGGCTATCGCTCCGGCTAAAATTATTGAATCACCATGAAACACAGTTACAGAGCTGTTTGTGTCGAAGTTTCAGGCCTGCAATGCTCTAACACCCATCCCTCCCCGAGTGCTTTCCCCACCACTTTGCAGGTGGTTGTATAGACTCCTTAATTCTTAACATTTTTTTTTTGATGAATCCTCAAGTCACTAAAATTTCCTGGAGTTTTGTGAAGAATGCATCATAAATGAACAGCAAACAAAGTTTTGTTTCCTTGGCTGAAATCCTAAACTCAAAATCGATATTGTGAGCATGAGACTGAGGTGAAGGAAATGAATGAATTTCGATGAATCCCATTGAAAGTGGGAAATGAAATCTTATACAAGACCAAAACATCTCTTTATATTGGGAAAATGAAGAAGACCAAGAACGGGCTGTTCAGATGTGCAGATTGATCCTGCATGCTGGCCCGGCTCTCAACAGCAGGGGCTCCTGAGAAAGGAGCAGAAATCTGCTCACGAATGGACAAGAGCCTGCTTTTGTGAGGGACAATCCAGGCCGTCATGCATTTTTAGGAAATTAACAGATGTTTTTGATAAAGCTATAACCAGAAGGATTCATCATAGTCATTGTGCTTGACAAGTACGAAATTAAGCAAGTTTCATCAGTCCTAAGGGGGGAAATGCTGTGTAGGCAATCCATCAAATTACCAAAAGCTAGAGTATTTCCTGAGGAGGCAAAATCCACCCAGTGTCTGATCTGCTCTGAAAAGTTGTCTGTGGGAAGAAGCACAGGTGCGTTTTGTGGGAAATTTAGAGACTTCAATTCTATGCTTCATCATTCAGCACTTTAACGGAGAAATTGTTAAAGTGCTGAATGATGAAGCATAGAATTGAAAATGGCAGTTAAATTTTGCTTTTTTGGGTCACACCAGCAATACTCAGGGATTCCTCCTGGCTCTGCTCTCAGGAATTACCCCTGGCAGTGCTCAGGGGACCATATGGGATGCTGGGGATGGAACCCGGGCCGCCACATGCAAGGCAAACGCCCTACCCACTAAACTATTGCTCCAGTCCAACAGTAGCTAACTATTAAGAGCTACTGTGGTCTTACATAAAGTTTATCCGCTGTTTCTAAGGGGATGCTGATTAATGTAGATTCTGAGAACAAATTCCAGGTAAGTTCAGACTTACAGCCCACCTTTTATTGGTTGGGTGATTGGGCCAAGTAAGAGTCTATGCCTTATTTCCTCATCTATAAAAGGATACACAGAGCCTACTGCCATAGAAGTGTTTGAATTAACTCAGTTATTAGGGAGCAGAGAGTGTACAGGGTCAGGGTGCAGGCCTTGCATATGGCTTTCCCTGGTTCAATATGGCACCACATGGTCCCTCAAACATTGCAGGGTATAACCCTAGAGGCCCTAAGTTCGCCAGGGCAACCCCAGTAACCACCACTTCCAGGACAGAACAGTCTTGCCTCCTTAAGTCCTCACACTGAATTGCTGGCAGCCGCAGTTCATGGAGAATTGCTGGGATTGTCCCCCAGATTCCTGGCACAGCGTGGGAACGGTCCCTCTACCTACCCCAAATGCAGTTAATATGTGTAAACCTGTCAGCACTTAGAATGGTCTCTGCTGTATAGTAAGAATTCAGTAGTTTTCCCACACATAATTCTTAAGATTTGCTAGGATTCTAACAGATGGGCAATTAAGAATACATTGTACAATAAAAATAAAATGTAAGTGCATACATAAAATCCCAACCCTGGGAAAGAGATGGAATATAAATGCTACAATGAGGCCTTGGGCCAGATGAGGGCGGGACACTCTGAGAGAAGAGGGAAAGATGGGGTGAGTAGGAGCACTGGAGCATGGAGTCTGCCTGGAGGGACAAGATCACATGGTGAGATCTTCCACAGATAAGAAACCATTGTTCACAAAGCTCTACATGAGCATCTTTCAATTAAAAAAAAAGAAGGTGGAATCTACCACAAACATGTGGGAATCAGTGGTTAGGTAAGACAGAGAAGGGAACAGTGTGCTAATATTTGTCAAAAGTGATAATGCCAGCCTAGAACTGAGCATTGAATATAGGAAAAAAGATATACATGATAATCTCTAAATGTATGTATTGCAATCCACAATGTGTAAGAGAAGAGAGAAAGAGAGAGAGAGAAGAGATAAAGAGCTTGCCATAGAGGCAGGCTGGGGAGGGGGAGGGAAGTGGGGACATTGGTGGTGGGAGATGGGCACTGGTGGAGGGATGGGTGCTGGAACACTGTATGTGGAAACCCAAACATGAACATCTTTTGTAGTTGTATGTCACATGGCGGTGTAATAAAATATTAAAAAAAAAAAAAGAAACCATTGTTCAATAGGAAGCTTAAATTCCATGACCGAGGAAAAAATCTTTAACAGAAACATGTAGCTTAGCTTCCTTGTGAACGTTCAAATAATACTTTGTGCGGGAAAACAGGGTAGAACATATAGAAAATATAGAAACAGATCATTTGGTTCAAAAGCATTGAGACTTGGGGCGGAGTGATAGCCCAGCGGGTAGGGCGTTTGCCTTGCACGCGGCTGGCCCATGCCGGCCTGGGTTCGATCCCCGCATCCCATATGGTCCCCCGAGCATCGCCAGGAGTAATTCCTGAGTGCAGAGCCAGGAGTAACCCCTGAGCATCGCCGGGTGTGACCCAAAAAGCAAAAAAAAAAAAAAAACAAAACAAAAGCATTGAGACTTATCTAACAGTTATTGGATGAGTTTTGGGACCAGGATAGTAAATATGAATGGAAGAGAAAGAGGGTTCTGAGGGCTGAAAATAGGAGATCCTGGAGCCAGGAAGTAGATGTCATAAAACACAGATCTACGTGCTTGGGGCACTGAGCTGGAGTCCTGGCACTGGTGGCCTCCCTGGGCACCACAGTGAGACTCTGCTCTTCACTGGAGCGTGGCTGGACCAGCGCTCAACACCCCCCCCCCTCCCCCGTACTGATAGTAGTGGCCCCTAGTTTTGTTTTGTTTTTTTTAAGACTTTATTAAGAGACTCCACATAAATAACACCAGAAGGCAAGATTTGCTGATTATCTAAGTGACGTGAGCTCTATGGTCACACTGCAGGGGCGTTCAGGAACTGGCCTTAGTCTTTTATATTCAAAGGTTTCTATTTATGAAGCTGGGAGTGAAAGAGAGAGGGGCGCAGGCCAGAATCTTCTGGGCATTGAATCACTCCTCATTATAGCTAATTGGAATTAGAGCCACTTGCAAGAGCACTGACTGCTGAGCACCAGGCAAGGCAGGACGGAGCCCCAGAGATCAGGGCAAGGCTCCATGTGAGGATTGTGTCACAAGGCTCCGTTGTGTCACAGTGAGATTGTGAAGCTGTACTGTCACAATCATTTGATGAGCACACATTGTTAACTTTGCCATGTCAGGTCTCTAGAACCTATTTCTCCTAAAACAGAATTTTTCCTCTTTGGCTAATACCCCATTTCTGCCACCTCTCAGTCCTTCACCAGCATATTTCTCCTCTCCACTCTACTAATTTGAAATTTTAGGTTTCACTAATAAGTAGTAACACTCAATATTTGTCTTTCTCTGTCTGACTTATTTCACTTAATACCCTTAAGCTTTGACCATGTTATCACAAGTAGCAGGATTTTCTTATGATGAATAGTACTCCATTGAATGTGTGCATATACATATCTGTGTATAATTATATATGTACATACATATTCTTTATCCATTCATCACCCATCAATGGACACAGGTTTTTATTATTCAAAGAAGCCTTGGCTTCTTTAAATAATACCACAGTGAACATGGGAGTGCAGATATCTCTTTGAGACAGTGAAATCACCTCTTTGTACATATACTAAGAAAAGGGATTATAACAGCACCTGGAAGATGATATTTTAATTTTGGGTTTTTGGGGGTGAGGGGGTGTTACATTCTCAGTGATTCTTAGAGGTTAGTCCTGGATCTGCACTCAGGAATCTGCACTCCTGGCAGTGCTTGGGGGACCTTACGAGAGAAAACCCAGTCCAGCCACATACAAGGCAAATGTCCTACTCATGTACTATGGCTCAAGCCCATTTTTATAATTTTTTAAAAGAATCTCCATTCTGATTTTCACAGTGGCTACATCCCCACAAACAGTACTCCAGCGTGCCCTGTTCTCAGCATTTGGTTTCTTGTTATTTTTGATTATAGCCTTCCCAACAGGTGTGGGGTGTTATTGTGGTTTTGATTTGCATTTCTCTCATGATTAGACGTTAAGCATGTTTTTATGTACTCATTGAATTGTGTATGTATTCCTTGGAAAAATATCTATTCAAGTTCTCTGTCTTTGTTTGGTTGATTTGGGTTTGGTTTCGGGCCGTGCCCTGCAGTTTTCAGGGCTTACTCCTGACTCTGTGTTCAAAGTCTCTCCTGGTGGTGCCCGAGGGACTATATGTGATGCCAGGAACCAAATCAGGGGGCAGCCATGTACAAGAACCTGAACTGCTGTTCTATTTCTCCAGCCTCTCTGTCCATTTTTGTAGTGATTATTATTGAATTATTTATGCTCCATTTTTTTTGGACATTTTCACCTTAACACAGCTTGTAAATATTTTCCCATTTTGATGATGGCCTTCTACTTTTGTCACTTCCTGTGTTGTGCTGGGTTTGGTGGTGATATAGTCCAGCTGGTTTTTTTTGTTGTTGTTTTTGCTCTTATTGCATATGCTTTTGGGGAGGGCTTTTTTTTATTTGACTTTTGGGGTCACACCCAGCAATGCTCATGGGTCACTCCTGGCTCTGCACTCAGAAATTACTCCTGGCAGTGCTCAAGGGACCATATAGGATGCTGGGATTGAACCTGAGTGTGCTGCATGCAAAGCAAATTCCTACCCACTGTACTATCACTCCAGCCTGTGCTCTGAATTTTTGAAGAGGTTATATTTAAGCTGTGTGTAATAGTAGCTTGGGATTTCTTGTTTGGAGGAACACTCTAAAGGAATACTTGTTATTGATCCCTCAAATGAACTGCATTGACTGGGTATTAGCTAAAACATAATTCATTCTCTGCGTTCATTCTCAGATGTTCATAGTACAAGAGGAATTGCTTTAGACTACTTTTCCATGACCCCTAAATGCCTTGTTTCTTAAGAGTGGCTTTTAATTTTGGTTCTCTATTTTCCCTCCTACCCCATCCCTCCCTACCTCACCCACTATTTTCATTCTTTGCTTTGGTATACAGACCCTTAAATGTACCATCCAGGCTCTCTTGCCAGTGGAAACATTGACTGAAGATAGATGGAGCTGAAGAATATCAGGTTCTGATGTTGGATTATTCTCTCCCACTGCCTCTGTCCTACTACACTTACAGTCTTGCTGGTGCCTGCTTCTGTGTTTCAACCTCTCACTGCAATAAAAATAGCATTCGTCCTGTCCTTTGTTCCTTTACGCAGGAGGGGGATAATAATGACCGGCTCTGACTAGTCCTAGGTGCTTCTCGAGTCCTTGTTTATCACCCTCACACCGATGTGAATAGTCTCTGCATTAAGCTCTCTTTCAACCCTGGGTTTGATTCAATATGTCTCTTACTACATCTAACTCTGATACTGAGAATGACTTGGTGGCATCTTTACCAAGAGCTGCCGCTACCTTTTGCGCAGGAGGAAGAAACACCATAGGAGGTATGGTAGCAGCCAGAAGAGATGAACTGAAATCCCTAGATGTCTGTAGGGGCAAGCCACTATGTTTGAGAGAGAGAGAGAGAGAGAGAGAGAGAGAGAGAGAGAGAGAACTAAGAGAAATAGTGCCTGCTATAGAGGCAGGCTTGGGGGGGGACTTGGGGATATTGGTGGTTGAAATGGGGCACTGGTGGAGGGACGGGTGCTGGAAAAATGTATGACTGAAACCCAATCATGAACATCCTTTTAATTGTATTTCGCGCGGTGGTACAATAAAAAAATTTAAAAAAGAAGAGCTGAGCTGAGTGCAATGTAGGCCAAGGGAAGGCCAAACCTGAACCAGTCTAGCTGAAAGCAAAATGTTGATGCTCCTGTGATGGAAGGTGTTCAAGTTAACCATCTACCACCAGGGGCTGATTAGTCCCCACCTTCCCCACTGCTACCCCCAGAAAATGGGCCCATATTGGTCTGGAATAGCTATAGCCAACTCAGACTGGGAGATAGGGAATCAGGCCATGGCCCACCCCCATCCCTCTATGTTTCTGAGCTCACTGGGCAAAGGAAGTAGTAGAAACTGAGGAAAAGGGATGACTTGCATCTACACAACAGACCAACCTGACCACCTTGTTACTCAGATCTACCTCTGAGCTTACTCTCTGGAGAGCAAGACACGACTGAAAAATAGTTTCATATTCTGAATGCTGTCTGGTCAAGTACCAACTTCCCAGACCTCATTTTCATCAATTTTCAGGCTTCTTTCCTTGGTAGCTACTAGCTACCTGAAATGCTTATCATTGCCACCGGTCAACGTGGCTCCCTGCCTCCAGCCACTTTTCCTTCCAGACACTGAGCGACCGGGTGAAGTGCTCAAAGTTCTGCCCACTGACACTTGGGTTTTCTTTAAATACCGTCCTTCAAATCCATCCTGGATAGGTCTGATGTCACTGCTTTAAGAAAGGGATGGATGTGAAGAGCATATGGAACTTTCCAGGTCTGTTTCTTCTTTGGAGAACCTCCCCAGGAGGCTTTATATTTGGATCAGTCTAGCAGTGCTGGGTGTATCTGTGCCACACACTCAGGCAGCTTATGTGGATCTTTAGGACTGGTCAGAACTGCAAGCCCTTTTCTTGAGCCCAGGAAGGAAGACATCTGGGGAGTGTCAGCAGTCTTCAGTTCCTAAGGTTTTAATTTCTTCTCATTTCCCAGTATTTGCCTTGTTGGTCCCTGGAGGAATGAAGGATGCGGATGCCTGTTTCATGATCACTACCCTCCCCCTCCATCCTGCTGCAGTAAAGGCTGCTTCTCCCTCTCTTTGTGAGGAGAAAGTGGCCTCGGAGCACAGCAGTGAGGGGACGCACATCCCCACTGCCCTGTGGTGGAGTATAAAGGAACAGTGTGCCCTGATTCTTGGTGCCTCCAGTCCCAGGAGAGTGTAAGACACCAGCGCAGTAAAAACTTCCCGTCAAGCTCATCCCTCCAGACATGGGGATGATGTCAATTTGCCCTTCCCAGGGTATTCATGTTGCATCACATGAATGTTTCTGTGGACTATATTATTTGCCCGGCAGATGGAGTTTCAGCTTACACTCATCTGTACAGAAGGCCTATGGACTTGTCCCATGACTGGAGGTGGTGGCTAATGGACAGAAGGCATGTGCATGGAGGGCGCTTCCACCTCTGAGACATACATGCCACATGTGACTCGCTGTGAAGAGCTCTCAAGACTAAGGATATCCCTGTCCATACATGGTCCGGGTCTTGGAGACTTCCCATTCATTCTCTGTGGGCCCTATGAAGTCAGTCTTCATCTGCATTACCAGAGCTTTTATGCAACCCCCTTACAAGTGGCTGGTAAGCTGAACAGAGCACATACATAATGGCTGTCTGGAAATGTGCTTATATTTTTTAATTCTTGGGGTTTTGTTTTATAGCTTTTTGGCGTCTTCAAGGTTACCTGCAGTGAACACTTTTGTAGCTCTTTCAGGGAGATCTCACATCACCTGGGGCTGAAATCGAGGCCACCAAAAGCACCTTAGCATGGATGGCCTATTTATCTTGAGGAAAAGAAGGAAAAGCTCAGCATCATTGTTCCTGTACCTATAAATTCTGATTTCCTCCTTGGACACTTGGTTGGTGTATTATTAGTTTATTTTGCCATAAAATATATGCTTCGATGTCAAGCCTCATTCCTATCATCCTAGATGTCTTAGCTCTAAGGTCACATGAAAAGCAAACCAAAAGCAAGGAATGTGGTTCAAAGATTGAGCACATTCCTTGTATATGTGAGGCCCTAGGTTCAATGCCCAGCATGACAAAAAGTCAGGCCATGGATTCCTCCATTCCATTTGCTTTGATTATACATCTTTTTTTCTTATTGCACTGATTACATATCTTGACTTCTCTCTCCCCAGAAATTTTAGCACATGCTCATGCACACACACAGACACACACAGACACACATACACACACATACTATTTGAGACAAAATGAGAAGGACTAGAGAAAAATCCCATAGATTGAAGTTATCAGGGATAGTAGTATAAACAATGAGAACAAGTCTAAGAACTTATTATGTCTATTTTTAAAGCTTATGGAAAAAGTTCTTACTGCATATGTGTTATGGTAAAATAAAAATGCAGGCATGGAAAAATGCCTGACTTTAAAAATAGCAAAATACTTGAGAGCTCAGTTTGGAGTCATTAGAGGTAGTACAGCTGGGTCAGTTTAGAGACTTCTGCTTGTAATTTGCATAAAGAGTCTAATGCAAACTCATGAAGGCATCCAGCTGCCTCATCAGGCTAATTCCCTTTTCAGTCACCCCACAGACACCCAAAACTTGCTGAGACTTTGGGACACACAGTGCTATGAGTAAAATAAGCCTGCAACGGAAGGGGGCTTCTCTTGTCCCATACTCAGAAAACCTCAGAACTTCTGGCAATGATTTCTCCACGTGGAGATGAAATTCTTTTGAGTTCTGCTCAAGAAGCCCCACCCAAGTCAGGGACACCATTTGTGTAATGATAAAGCTGCTGCTGATACAGAGGCTGAAGAAGGTCCATCCTGCTCAGTCCCATATGGAGAACCCAAGAAGAGTCCTGTCTTTAGTCACAAAAGCAGTGAGGCAGTGCTTGCTAGAGATGTGTGTACTGCTCTAATTTCCATAGATTGAAATCTTAAGCAGCAGGTGAAGACTTTGGGAAGGAAACATGGGATCAGTGCTCTCATGACGTGACCTGTGAGGTCCTTCTGCCAAGGGAAGGACAAGGAGAAGGGTCTGCTAGCAACCGGGAATCCTGCTTCCTAAATGAAAATGCTGGCACTATCACCTCCAACTTCCCAGTCTCCATGACTCTGGGAAATAAATGCTTATGGTTCTTCATGACAGCAGCCTAAACTACCTAAGATAAGGTCTTGGAAAAGTCAGTGAGTTGTGGACAAATGCCATCTGTTTATTTAAGAAACTTACGGGGTCAGTGAATAGAGCAAGGATTAGGGACTTGCTTTGCACGCAGCCCACCCCAGTTCCATCTCAGAACTGCATGTTCTCCTGAACACAGCTAGGACTGACCCGTGAGTCTAGGGCTGGAATAGCCCCTGAGCACTGCAGGGTGTGACTCAATCCCTCACCCCTACACACATAGACCTCCTGAACTGTAGATTCTGATATTTGTGGATAGATGCAGATTTCCTGCTGTCTTGACAATTGATGTAAAATTTAACATTTAAGATTTTAATCGCATGGAGTGAAAAAATTAAGAGGAAGCCCAAGATTAGAAGCCAAGTAGCAAAAATTTCAGGGAAAGAAATCCAGAAGAGCTCATGATTGACATTATAAAATTGGGAATTAATTAATTCAATATACAATTAAATATAATTAATTAGAGTATTCAATTTAATTCATTATGAACCATACTTCTTTTTGTTGTCTGGAGCCACATCCAATGGTACTTGGGGGCTACTCCTGACACAGTGCTCAGTGGGACTCTGGACTTCTGTGCTCAGGAGAGAATATGATGCTGAGTCTCAAACCGGGACCTTGCACAAGTAACACACATTTCAGGCTTTAGGGCTAACTCCCTTGTCCAAATTATACTTTCTGAGGACTTAAAGGTAAATCAAGGCCTGAATCTGGACTAGATGTTTTGTTTTGTTGGGTGTCCAGCTGAACACAAGTGGAATGTAGAGAGATAGAGTCATAATAACGCATATAGACAGGACTCTTCCCATCATGGAACTGTAGATCTGGAAGAACCCCTGCTTTTGCAGATAAGCGGTGAGAGTTGTTACTTGTCCAACTTCTTTGGTTGGGGAGGCACACCCCAGCAATGCTCAGGGCTTACTCCTGGCTCTGTGTTCATACAACACTTTGGCAGGCTTGGGGACCATACAGAGTGTTGGGGATCGAACCCTGGTCATCATGAGCAAGGCAAGCATCCTACTCACTGTACTATAGCTTGTCCAACTTTTAGTGTTTGTGAACTAAGTTTCATGCCCTGACCTAGATCTAGGTCCAGGCAGAGGGACAAGAAAGAAGCAGGCAGGGCTGATGTCTAATCAGAAGACACCAGTCCTTCAGTGACTTGTCTTACTGTTCTCTGTTCTGATTAATGGGCCCTCTGCTTATTCATTAGTCTGAATGTCACTCTAGGATGAGGCACATCTCATTTTCTGCTCAGCTTAATCAGTATAACAGAAGCGAGTTTTTAATAATGAAGCATTTGGTGGCAATTAATCTCTTAAAACTGCAATGATACTTGGGATGGCGCAACTCTTTCTAAAGATGCCACAATTCAAAACTAAACACAGGGCTGGAACAATAGTCCAGCGGATAGGGAGTTTGCCTTGCATGCAGCCGACCTGCGTTCGCTCCTCGGCATCCCATATGGTCCCCTGAGCACCACCAGGAGTAATTCCTGAGCACAGAGCCAGGAGCAAACCATGAGTATTGTTGGGTGTGACCCAAAAAGCAAAAAACAAAACAAAATCAAAACTAAACACAGCAGAAATTCCTGGTTATGAGAAGTGTTATGAGATGGCAGAGTGACACAGCTAGGGAATAAGCTGAATTACCACCCTGGGACTCATTTGTAAAGTTCAGGTTATGTTGGATGAAGCATTCATGGGTTATGGTATTAAAAAGGACACCACAACTTCAGTTGTAAATTATGAAACTACAATTAAAAAATTAATCAAACGAATAAAACGAATAAAAACAAAAAGGAGAGAGAGAGAGAGAAATCATCACTTCCGATGATCAAGTCTATGCCTGGAAGAAGTTGGTCAGGGAAAGAGGGCTTCTGGAGCATGGAGGGCTGTGTTTTTGCACTAGCGGCAACTCACTGAGTGTTCACTTTAGAACCATACCTTATGCTGCAGACTCTATGTGCGTCTGTTATGCACTTTTCTATTTTATTGGAATAATACAACAGCTAAAGCAGACTAAAGTTTGGTTTCTATTGTGATGACAGGAAAAGAATTGTGGACAGGCCCCTAGGTTCAGCATGTGTTTGCAAGTTTACAGTACAGAGAGGCCGGAGAACAAAAATAGGAACAAGGTGTCATAATTAGAACACGGAGATTAGAAATCAGCATGTGGAGGAGCAGTCTGCCAGACTCTCACCCTGCACAGAAGGATCAGTGTCGGTAGAGCATGGCATGGCTTAACACGAAGGCCAAAACGATACTCAGCACAGCATCTCAACACTCCACTTGGGAGATGTGATCAAAGAGCCTGCTGAAAAACACACACAGTGAGGATTTTGACAGTAAATGGACTGCAAAGCTTAAAAAAGAGTGACGGAAACACCAATTTTTGTATCAACTCTTTTGGTGCCCATTGTGTCATTTTTAAGTGCACAACTCAGTAGGCATTAAGTGTATTTACAACACTGTGCAATCATCAGGAGGACCGGTCAGTGGTTGGAAGCTTGTCACAAGAGTGTCTGAGGGGCAAAGGGCAGTTAGGATAGAGAAGGGGTAAGTATGACAGTGATAGATACCAATGGTCATTTTTTTTTTTTGCTTTTTGGGCCACACCCGGCGATGCTCAGGGGTTACTCCTGGCTCTGCACTCAGGAATTACTCCTGGCGGTGCTCGGGGACCATATGGGATGCCGGGGATCGAACCCGGCCGGCATGGGCGCGCGGCAAGGCAAACGCCCACACCGCTGGGCTATCGCTCCAGCCCCCAATGGTCATTTTGGACAGGAGTTGAATGTTGGAAGTAGGTATAGGTTTATCACATAAACCTGATAACCTTTAGTAACTGTATTGCAAACTATAAGGTTGAAAAAGAGAGAGAGGAGAGAGGAGAGAGAGAGAGAAGGAAAGTGCTATAGATGCAGGCGGCGGGTGCTGAGGGAAACTGGGGACACTGATGGTGGGAAATGTGCACTGGTGAAAGGACTGGTGATGGAGCATTGTATGTTCAGTTTGATCACTTGATCACTTGACATCCCGTTATTTGTCGATTTGCTCAAGCAGGCGCCAGTAACGTTTCCATTTGTCTCTGTCACGTGCCAGGTAGCCCAATGTCATTGCTCCAGGAATACGAAGAACCTCAAACTTTTCATTAACCCAAAGAGGAAAAAAAAAACCTTTTCATTCAGGGTCTTGAAGAAGAAGTCTGACCATCTTGTAGGTGGGTGGCCACATGATCATTGGACGTCCTGTGGGAGCCAGTTGGTAATGGCTCTAGTTCAGCGGTCATCTCCAAATCGCATTACATGTCCAGCCCATCTGATTTTCGGCGCCTTGGCAAATGAGACAGTGTCCCTGACTCTCGATCATTGATGGAGGTCGGAACTCTGGATTCCTTTTCTCATTTGAGTGAGGCATGATATTCTAAGCATAGCTCTTTCCATTCCTCTTTGGGAGACCCGAATAGCATTCTCATCCCTGTTTTCATAGGTCCCAGGTTTCTGAGGCATATGTTAATGCAGGGAGAATGGTGGAGTCGAAGAGACGTGCCAGGAGCCAGAGGTTCTTTTGTCCTTTTAGCTATTTCTTCGATGCCTTTGAAGGCATTCCACGCCACTCTCTTCCTCCTGTGCAGCTCAGGTTTTAGGTCGTTCATCATGTTGAATTCTCTACCTAGGTTCACATAACTGCTGCATTCAGAGATGTTTGTTCTATTGAGAGTGAATGGGGCCTCTGGAACTAGTTTGTTTTCCATGAATATTGTTTTGTTGAGATTCGGCTGTAGACCTATCTTTCCACATTCACGGTCGAAGTCAGCCAGCATTTGTGCCGCTTGGCTAATGTTTGGTGTTATTAGAACGATGTCATCAGCAAAGCGGAGGTGGTGTAGTTGCCAACTGTCTATCTTCACTCTCATTCCTTCCCATTCTAATTGTCGCATGACGTTTTCAAGAGTGGTGCTGAAGAGTTTCAGTGCAATGGTATCACCCTGACGAACCCCTCTTTTGACATCAATGATCACTTCCTTATAGAATGATGAGATCCTGGTGGTGAATCTGTGTTACAGCTCACGGAGGATCTTGATGTATTGAGTTTGAATGCCCTGTTTGACTAGGGCTTCGATGACGCTTCAGTCTCCACAGAATCAAAAGCTTTCTTTAAATCAATGAACACGAGAAAGAGCAGCATCTTGAACTCCCTACAGACCTCAATGAGCTTGAGCTTGAGCTTGAGCTGTTCTGTAAACTGAAACTCAATCATGAATAACTTTGTAACTGTGTATCTCACTGTGATTCAATAAAAATAAATTTCAGGAAAACAAAAACACTCTGCAGTCATTACCACTATCCAATAGTGGAAAATTCATCTTTTTAATGGGGGCACAGGGTTCATGGGCTAACCCTGGCTCTGTGCTCAGGGATCATCCTTCACAGTGATGGGGGAACATATGCAATGCTTCAGGAATCTGAGGAAAACCAGGGTTGGTGGCATGTAAAGTTGTACTATCACTTGTATTATCTCCCCAAGAATCATGCACTTTAGACAGTAAAATATGGGGAAAGATACCGACTCATAGGGTCTGGGACGATAGTTCAGTGGGGAGAGGGCATTTGACTTGCATGCAGCCAACCCAAGTTCAATCGCTGGCATCCTATATGGTCCCCTGAGCACTGCCACGAGTGATTCTTGAGCACAGAGCCCAGGAGTAACCCCTGAGCATTGCCAGGCATGACCCAAAAAAGCAAAAAAAAAAAAAAAAAAGAGAGAGCGATATCAACTCACAGACCTTTTCTGAGGACAGACAGACTCAGGAAGCAGCAGGGACAGACTCTACATTGGCTGCATCTAGGGGTGTGGGGCAGTTTTTCCCATTGTAACCAGTGTGGTCCAATTCTGTACCTGCGCACTGTGATCCATGGTTTGTGTGTTGAAGATAGGGGAGGACACCAGACCATCACCCACATCCCTTCTCCAGCGCAGTGGTGGGGCATGCTACAACTTTTTGAAATTTTTTGGGGTGGTGTGCCACACCTGGCAATGTGCTGGATTACTCCTGGCTTTGCCCTCAGGAATCATAATGGGATGCGGGATCGAATTCAAGGATGCCATGTTCAAGGTAATGTGCCCTGCCCATTGTGCTCCATCAGGGGGTGGAAGCTTGCCGCTTTAGCTAGCACCCATTTTACTAGCTCTTTGGTTCCTACAACTCTTTGAATTTTGTTTTTGTTCTGTAAAACTGCTTTTCGGCAGTACCATCTACAAAGTTAGTCTAATGGACCCTAGAAATTTGTCCAAGGCCCCTTATTATGTCTAATAAGTACAGTGTTAATGGTCCAGAATCCCTGGGGGAGGTGGGGCACAGTAGACGGAGCAGGTTAGTGAATTCCAGACCTACTACCATGACCCGGACACTCTGCTTTTTTAAGTGAAACAGCTAAGTTCCTAGACCATTTCTCTTTTGCTGTGTTTTGAATAGCCAGACATTGCCAGGGGTAAGAGAACAGAGGAGTCTCTAATCTGGAGGTTTCTTTTTTAAATATTTTATTATACCACCGTGAGACATACAATTACAAAGGTGTTCATAATTGGTTCTTGGTAGTACAGTATTCCAGCACCCATCCCTCCACCAGTGCCCCATTCTCACCACCAAAGTACCCACACCCCCTCCCGCCCCCCCAGGCTGCAACAGCAGGTACCCCCTTTCCTCTCTTTCTCTGTCTCTGTCTCTGCATCTCTCTCCTTCTTTTACACATTGCAGCTAGCCCTGCAGATATTTAGGGTTTGTCATTTAAGTCTCTTTGTGTATATTCAATGGTGAGTTCTAGTCTGACATTATCATTTCTCACACTTAGCAAAACACTGGTATATATTTATATCCCATTAATGAATGTAGTCATTCTATAGCTGTCCTTTCCCTTCTGACTAATTAATCTGGAGGTTTATTTCCTCTTCCTTTTTTTAAACCACCTGAGGCCCCCTAAACTTTTTATAACAGGAAAAGGCAAACACATGTTAACTCACATTAAAAACAATGTAATCCAGATGTTGACTGATTTCTGAAACACAGTGTGGGACTATTTGAAGAGTGGGAAAGATTTTGAGATCCTAGAACAAGTAATCAAAGCCCCTCATCTAAAATGTCCCTTGAACTGGCCGCCAAGGCCATTTCAGATCCATGGGTATTACTTGCAGTAACTACTTTGAATAGAACCCCTTGTGCATTCTCAGAATCATCCTTTCTTTTTCTTTCTGTATCCAGTATTGCCTCATTCCTGTTATTCCCAGATTCTCTGGTTTCCCAGAAACATCTTCCTGGCAGAGAGGTATCAGAACTCACCAATCAAATACACTGACTTGGGCCACATTTCTGATAAAAAGTTTATGACTTGTCTAACTATTCTCCTGATTTTCTCTCCACTCTCAAAACCTCTTTGTCTTCCCTGACCTTTTTACTTTCAAAAGGTCAGCTCTTGTCTTGCCAGGATAATCTAATATCCCATCGCCTTGTCAGGTCTCATGAAAGCAGGGCCTTTTAGTGACTAGACAGCACCTAAGGCACTTTTTCATGCGTGGGTCTCCCTCCAGAATAGCAGTATTAAAAGATACATGTTATAACTGTTAGAGCTATGGAGAAATATCCAGGCCAGATTCAGGATTGTTTTCCCTCTTTTTTTCTTTTCTATCTATCATTATTTTTTTTAAGGAAAGTAAAAACAAGCATGGACACCTGTGGAGGCCAGAGGGTCTCGCATGGGGAGATCTGTGCTTCTTGCATAAACCGGCTCTACCCATCAGTGCTGCTGCAGAAAGGGCCTGTCACAGGATCTTATCAGATTGTGTCCAGTTAGGGTCATCACTTGGATGCTTTGGGTTGTAAATAATGGAAAAAACCTACAATGGGCTTACACAAGAAAGGGAATTTATAGGCTCACAGAGTTCAGAGTGAGTTCAGAGACCAAGGTGGCCGGCTGCCAGGGTGTGCTCTTGTGAAATGTGCGTTCTTCAGATAGAGACCTAGAGCCAGGCCATGCAGTAAGTTTGCTTTTTTACCTGCCTGCTGGTCACTGCCCTCTGAATGCCTTGCCTCTAAGCTGTCCTCCATGTTGCGGAAGCTGAAGATCCCAGCCATTCCTTTTCTGGTCTCCCTGCTAGCTGAGATTTGAACACACGAAATTCCTGGCCATTAACACTTCAGTAGAAATATGCTGGGCACTTTGGGGAAAGATTTTTGTTCCCCTTCAAGGTGCAAAGAACTCCTTATTTGCTCCATCCTACTTTGGCATATACATGTCACTGTCTTGAAGCCATGAGAGTTCATACAACACTTTAAAGATCAGAGAAGAAAGAGGCAATTCGAGGTTCTTGGTGATGTCACTCAACTCTGGCTCCCTCCAAGGAGCTGGAGCTATCTCTGCATGCTTATGTTAAGAGGTTTAAACTCCAACCCATGCAACTTTCAGTAGGGGTTTCCATATCTTGCAGCAGCTTCTTATTGATAACAAGATATTGATTCAGAAAAGGTCACTATTAATAAATGCTATGAGAATAATTATCATGATGGGAAACTTCAGACTGTATCATTATAGAAAAGGGGCCCTCTAAAGTGGTATTTGAGTCTGATGGAATCAGCCATGGAAGACTCTAAGAGGCCGAGCACTGAGGCTTGGTAACGCTGAGAGTGTCACAGTGACTGATATTGGGTAAGACTGAAGAAAAGAAAGAAGGCCATTGACCAGACCACAGTGATTACAGGGGAGGGAGAACAATGTGAGCACATGGAAGTAAAAGGTCAATCTGCTTCTTAACTGAAGCAAATGGCAAAATCGTATTATGGGAGCCTGATGCTTTGTTCAACATGGAGCCATTTCTGCTCATCTGTTCTATAGGCCACTGCCCTCTGCCCTCTGAGCTCCTGCTTTTCAGAGAACAGTTTCCCCCTCCCATCTGGTTACCACAGTAGCACCTCTATTTTGTAAAGTACCCCCATCTTCAGGTCTATTGTTGACTGGACCCAGGATAGGTACCTAATCTCAATCCATCATAAGACCTTCATCCTGGACATTTTTGGAATTGGGTTCAGCTGTTAAAGTTTGTGCCTTTGCAAGTGGCTTTAGTTATAAGATGCAAAGTTTGAGAGATGAAGTTGTATTTTGTGCTTGTCTATCCTGAGAGGCAGAGGAATAAGGGACAAACAACTCTGATGGGACTCACATCCCTGGTACTTGTAGCATAAAGACTAGACTCCCATTTTTATTTTACAGGTTGGTTATACCATTTCTATACCATAACATATATACCATGACATAAAACATTTGAGAGGATTGGGAATTCTAATCATTGAAGCTAGGAGTGGAATGGTAAAAGTAATAAAACCTTGCTGGGAAGCTCTGAGATAAGCCCTGGACTGCTGCATCTGGAACACTAGTGCTCTTGGCATGGGAATCACACAGCTGATGGATGACCTACTATCTCCTGGGGACCATGAACCTATTTAGATTTTTTGTAAGACTCTGAATCCAGTCTTTATTTTGTTCTCTTCAGGAGAGCTAATTTCCGGTTAAAGCTGGCTTGCCTCCAAGGACATGGAGAACAACAGAATCTGTTTTAAGAAAATTCTTGTTTGCTCATAACCAGTGATCTGAGGATAATTGTCTTGCTAATCACACCAAGTGTAAGATCAGAGTACTAATTTGAAAACTTCAGGGAAACTTAAATTTTATTGCTTCCTTTGCTTCAAAGTCTCCTTTACTTTTGCAGATTTAGACCCATTGCCTAGTTGTACTCTTCTACTCAGAAGAAAATTTCCCTTTTCCCTACTATCATTTCAGTTCTTCACCTTTCAAATCCAGATTGGACACATGCAAAGCAAAAGTCCTCACTGCTGTACAATCTCTCGCCCCATACGCTACATTTTTTCTTTGTCATAATGAGCCCACTTCACTTATTCCTATTCAGTCCAATAGTCACTAACTGATCATATAGTTCAATTCATTTTTGTTTTATTTAGCTCATCAGTTTATACACCACATATGATGAAATCCATGAGTGTGTCTTATTTCACCTTAGCATAGTTTCATCCATATTATTGTAAATGGCAGGATTTCATCTCCTTTTAGAAGTTGAATAGTATTCCATTATGTCCGTATACTACAGTTTTTTATGTCCAGTTGATGGGCATTGGGTGGTTTCTCATTAGTGGCTATTGCAAAATGCTGCAATAATCAACAAGTGCTTATATTTCTTTAAATTCCTATTTAAAGGAATTAAATAGGATCTCATTTTTTGAGTGAATATCCCACAGTGGAATAACTGTATCTTATTTTTATTTCAATTTGTAATTTCTCAAGAAATACCCATAATGCATTCCATAATAGTGGCACCAAGTTGTAATCCTGCTGTATTTCTTGCTTTTTCAGTGTCTGCCATTCTTACAGGTATCAGGTGGTGATATCTCACTTTTGTTTATTATTTTCATTTGCATTTCCTTAATCAGGAGATAAAATGTACACTTTTTACTCTGTGTATTAAAAAACTTTTTGGTATTATTTTTGGGTTATGTGTTGCAGTGCTCAGGGACTACTCCTGATGGGACTTGGGGGGACCATATGTGGTGACATGGATCTAATCCAGGTCAAGTATGTACAAGACAAACACTTTTCCTGCTATACTATCTCCCTAAAAGTTTTAAATAGTAGCATGCTCAGACTACCAGTGCTTGGGACAAGGAGAGGACTTGGATGTGCTGTGTTGGGATCAAACTATGGTCTCACACATGCTAGGCATGTGCTCTACCAGTTGGTCGGTCTCCAAAGTCCCTTGCTTCTCTCTTTTCTCTCTACTCTCTCTCTTAGTCTCTCTCTCTTTCTCTTTCTCTCGTTTTAAGGCGACATCTAGCAGTGCTTAGGGATCACTCCTGCTGGTGCTCAGGGTTCATATGCAAAGCCTCATATCAAACTGGGATTGGCTAAATGCAAGGCAAGCACCTTACCCCTGTACTGTCTCTCCAGTCCCTAGAAAACAAGCTTTAAAGAATTCCTTAGTATTACAAGATGCCACATCTACCCAAATTGTTGTTTTTCTCAGTGAAGTGAATGAATTTTATGTAAAAGGGAGAGAGAAAAGGCTGCACATTTGAGAAGAGAGAGCTCCATGAAATAAAAGAAATGAATTAGTTACACACTTCAAGTTGAGATTTGAGTGATTCAATAGTGAAATGCCCTTAATTGTTTTATAAACAGTGAAATTACAAATCCAGCACCAAGGCTCTGGGGATAAAATTTGTATCAATAATATAAATACAAAAATGAAACATTGTATTAGCACAAGAAAAACATTTTAGTTACTATAACTCTGGTTTAAGTTTCAAGGTTATTCTAAACACAAGTGAACAGAAAAGTCTCATAAAATTTTAAGAGGAAAAATCTTTGAAGTTGTGCAATCTCAGCACTTTAATACAGAAATTGCAGAAAATAATTATTGAGTTCTTGATAAACTCTATGTGTGTTAATTGGCTGTGCTATAGAAATTCAGCTATATATGTGGACTTATATATGTGGACAGCTATATATATGGCAGAGCCTGGCAAGCTACCCATGCTGTATTCGATACGCCAAAAACAGTAACAATAATGGACCTCATTCTCAATGAATGGAGACGTTACTGTTGCCCGCTCGAGCAAATTGATGATCAACGGGAAGACAAGTGACACAAGTGATGTGGACTTAGAAACTGACAGACAGGGCTGGGAAGATGGAGAAGTGTCGGAATGTGGGTTTAGCCAGCAGAAGATCCAGGTTCCATCCCAGCTGTCTTCCAGGTACTGCTGGGTGTGGTTCTGATGACCACAATCATCTCAAGAAATGGCCCCTGAACACTGCTTGGGACATGGTCTTCCCAATGAGGTGTCTGTACTCTTTGAGGTTTTCATTTCTTTGTTGATAGTAAGAAAAATTGTTTCAGCACTGTAGGTCTGTCAGGGATAGAATAAGGAATAGTTTACATCAGGAACTAGCCCAGACACTCAAACATTAGCACTTAGAGAGTTTTACAAGTCTAAAACACTCTAATGACAAAGTGGGAAAATTACAGACTGGCAGTACAAGAGCAAAGAAATATAATAGCTCAAAATATGAGAGTCTTTTCTCTTTCACTGTAACCACACAAATGCAAACTTAAAATGAATTACATTTATATCCTCGCAGATAGAAAATTGTGTTGCCAGCATGTCATGAGGGAATAAAGGGCACTCTTCTACATTCCTATTAAGAGTATGAAATGATCGATTGCTTTTTGGAGGGCATATTTTAAATCTAACTGAAGCATTTCTAAAAAGCATACCCTTACAAAATGTGCCTTTTAACTTCCAAGAATTTCTTTGCAGAAAATTTGGTCAGCTATTAAAAAAATACCAAGATATTGAGGCTGAAGAGATAATGTAGCAGGTAGGGTGCTTGCCTTGCAGGCAGACAACCCAGATCCCTAGTATTATGTAAGATTCCTCAAGCACCATCAGGAATGGTCCCTAAGCACAGAGCCAGGAGTAAGCCCTGAGTACTACTACTGACCCCAAAGCAAACATCAACAAAATAAAAAGATGTGTTTGTATGTAGTATTAACTGAGTTTTAGTAAACTGATGTTCAATTTACAAGCTAGTAAAGTGTATATATTACAATCCACAATATGTAAGAAAAGGAAGAGAGAAAGAGAGAGAGAGGGAGAGAGAGAGAAAAGAGATAAAGAACCTGCCATAAAGGCAGGCTATGGGAGGAGGGAATCGGGGACATGGGTGGTGGGAAAGGGGCACTGGTGGAGGGATGGGTGCTGGAACACTGTGTGACCGAAACCCCAAACATGAAGAACTTTGTAATTGTATATCTCATGGTGGTATAATAAAATATTAATTAAAAAAATAAAAGCTAGTAAAGTGGAAAGGGGCAATGAAGATAAAACATTTATTATGAATAATACTGGTATAAAACATGTATTAATATAGAAATAAATTCATTTATAAAACACAAATTAAAATTCATATTCATTGGGTCTGGAGATATGGTACAGTGGGTAATGCACTTGCCTCACATGCTGATTAAACCTGACCCAGGTTTAATCTGGCACCTATAAGTTTCCCCAAGAATGCCAGGAGTAATTCATGAATGCAGAGTGAGGCGTTAACCCTGAGAACAGCCAGTTATGACACAAAAACAAAAATTTTATCTACTCAAATTTGGGGTGGGTAGCTCATTTGGCTGTGCTCAGGGGGTCATCCTGACAGTCTCAGATATGGGGTGTCAGGGATCAAAGCCAGGTCAGTAATGTGCAAGGTCCTACCCACTGTACTATCTCTCCCACCGAAACCCTAGTTTTATACACTGGAATTATATATCATTGCAAGAGTTCTGGAGTCCTTCCTGGTGCAGCTCCCTGACCATCTTGACGGTCAGGCTCCCGTGGGGAAACCCCAAGTGCTGGCTTTCAGGAAGGTGAGCTGTTGCCAGGGGAACAGGTATTCTGCAATTAGCATGGTTCAATGGCCTTGCAACTGCCTGTGATGGGAGTTTGAGATTAGGGAGAGCTGATACCTTGTGAGTCACCATCTCATCTATCCTGTGAGAACCATAGAATTCACCTTCGCTTCCCATCTCGTGATCCGCATGTAATGCATCCTTTTCTACTCCTATATAACCATTGTGTTATGCTAATAAACCTGGTCATACGACTAAGAGTCTGTGGCCCATGTGGTTACGTCTTGACCATACTATGCTTATGACCTATGAGTATCCATTGCTCTGTGTGCTGGAAACTGGCTCCACGCTCCCCAGGTTCAGGTAATCACAGGACAGTTAGTCAAGAGGAGTAATCTTTTACCTTCTTTTTCCTTACTTGTGTCTTTCTGGTTTTCCCACCATGAATAAATTATATAACAATAACTCAGAAGCCCCAGATTTCTTGCTCAGAGTTCATGCCTCTAGGATAAGTCTTATTTTAGTTTTAGCCTATTTGAGGATACTTTTAACTGCAAGTTCAACTATTTTTCATTTGTTGCTATTTTTGCCAAAGGTAAAGGCATAAAGAATGAAGAAACATACTTAAAGAATGAAGACAAATCAGAATCAACAAACTGATTTCTTGGCATATAGATACAAATTACTATGAAAAGTATGTGCAGGCTTTACCCAAAGGAAGAGAAAGGGTGTAAGAGTGGTTGATGCCAGACTTAGTTGCCTTTAAAATTCATGTACACTCATTAATGGAACTATATCTTGAATGTATGCACTTAATTCTATGTTTCGTTTCCATTCACATTTGGATCAAAGATAATCTTGCATCAACCAAGACTATGCCAGAACTAGAATCGTAGGATTGAACAGGGCACTTGTGAAGAGGTTAAAATAAAAGGATGATTTACAAAGATGAGGCCTAAAGCAGACCATGGCTAGCAATACTGAAATGGTTAGTACCCCCTAGGTTGAAAGAGATGGAGGAAGTTCTGTTGTCAGAACCCTGGGAGGGGCCTTTGAGTGTAGGACAAAGTCACTTTTCCGGTTTCATTGCAAACATAGCATGAAACTATGTTTCATGCTATTTAACATGTCAGGCAACTTCCATGTCTGGGACCTCAATGTAACACAAGATCTGCAATTATGACTACAGAAGAGAAAGTAGTATGTAGAATCACAAACCAGCTCTTTAGCACATCCCTTAATGGACCAAAAGTACTTCATGTGTCCTTGTCACACAAAAGGCTGAAGAAACAATTTTCAGATATACATGAATGGGAGAATCAAAGCATTAGTGAAAATACATATTCCTCTTCAATTCTTTCATCTGTTGATCAAGTTTAGCACAGACCCTGAGTTTTCTTCCTGTATAGAAACCACTATATAAACTTCTTGTATAAAACCTGAGCTGTGCAGAAGGAAGAGAGTGGTATGGAATGCCTTCAAAAGCATCGAAGAAATAACTAAAAGGACAAAGAACCTCTGGCTCCAGGCACATCTCTTTGACTCCACCATTCTCCCTGCATGAACATACACCTCAGAGACCTGGGCCCCTACGAAAGCAGGATGCGAACACTTTTGGGGTCTCCCAAAGAGGAATCGAAAGAGCTATGCATGGAATATCATGCCTCACTCAAATGAGAGAAGGAATCTGGAGTTCCAACCTCCATTGACAATTGAGAGTCAGGGACGCTGTCTCATTTGCCAAGGCGTCGAAAATCAGATGGGCTGGACATATAATGCGATTTGGAGACGACCGCTGGACTAGAGCTGTTACCGACTTGATCCCATGGGACGTCAAAAGATCATGTAGCTGCCCACCTACAAGATGGTCAGACTTCTTCTTCAAGATCCTGAAGGAACACTTTGAGGTTCTTCATATTCCTGAAGCAACCAGATGTCATTGGACTACACTGGCACGTGATAGGGTCAAATGGAAATGTTGCTGGTGCCCCCTCGAGCAAATTGATGAATAATGGAATGTCAAGTGATCAAGTGATAGAAACCACCTCCCATACCTTACTATAGAGCATTGGAGATAGTAGCTGGTCTGAATTAAGATATACCTTGATACACTGCTGAAATTTGTATGGAACAATAAACCCCCAAGGATAGCTAAAGCAATCCTCGGAAAAAATATGGGAGGCATCACCTTTCCCAACTTCAAACTGTACTACAAGGCAGTAGTAATTAAAACAGCATGGTATTGGAATAAAAACAGATCTGTGGACCTATGGAATAGAATTGAGTATCCTGACACCCAACCTCAAACACATGATCATTTAGTCTTTGATAAAGGTGCAACGAGTCTAAAATGGAGTAAGGAAAGCCTCTTCAACAAGTGGTGTTGGGAAAACTGGGCAGCGACATGTAAAAAAATGAATTTGGACCTGTGTCTAACACCATGCACAAAAATCAGATCAAAATGGATTAAAGATCTCAATATCAGACTTGAATCTATAAAGTACATTGAAGAAAATATAGGAAAAACCCTCCACGACATTGAAGTTAAAGGCATCTTCAAAGGTGAAACATCACTAACAAAGCAACTAGAAGAAAAGGTAAACATATGGGACTACATGAAACTAAAAAGCTTCTGCACCTCAAAAGAAACAGTGACTAAGATACAAAAGCAGTCCACAGAATGGGAAAGAATATTCACCCAATACCCATCTGATAAGGGGTTAATATCCAGGATATATCAGGCACTGGTAGAACTTTACAAGAAGAAAACAAACAACCCCATCAAAAAATGGGGAGAAGAAATGAACAGAAACTTCAGCAAGGAAGAAATTCGAATGGCCAAAAAACATATGAAAAAATGCTCATCATCACTAATCATCAGAGAGATGCAAATCAAAACAACAATGAGATACCACTTTACACCACAGAGACTGGCACATATTCAAAAGAGCAAGAACAACAAGTGCTGGCGTGGATGTGGGGAAAGGGACACTCATCCATTGTTGGTGGGAATGCCGGCTGGTACAGCCTTTCTGGAAAACAATATGGACATTCCTAAAAGACTAGAAATTGAATTCCCATTTGACCCAGCCATACCACTCCTGGGAATCTACTCTAGGAAACCAAAAATATGCAGCGGAAACACCATCCCTACTTTTGTGTTCATAGCAGCATTATTCACAATAGCCAGAATCTGGAAGCAACCAGAGTGCCCGAAAATCGATGACTGGATAAAGAAGCTTTGGTACATCTACACAATGGAATACTATGCAGCTGTTAGGAAAAATGAAGTTATAAAATTTGCCTATAAATGGATGGACATGGAGAAGATTATGTTGAGCGAAATTAGCCAGAAGGAGAGAGACAGATACAGAATGACTGCATTTATCTGCATAACATAAATATATATGTACATATTATGATACCAATATCCAAGGTCAAGTAAAACATATATCAGGAGGTCTTGTCAAAGGTGGAAATTATCACAAACGTGTGGGAGTCAGAGGCTAGGTAAGACAGAAAATGGAACAGTGTGCTAGCAATTGTCGAGGGTACTAATGCCAACCTAGAACTGAGCATTAAATAGAGGCAAAAAGATACACATGACAACCCTTTAATGTATGTTCTGTAATCCATAGTCTGGAGGGAAAGGAAAAGAGAAAGAGAGAGAAATGGAAAGAAATAAAGAACCTGCCATGGAGGAGGGCTGGGGAGGGGGGGAACCGGGACGTTGGTGGTGGGAGATGGGCACTGGTGGCGGGATTGGTGCTGGAACACTGTATGACCAAAACCCAAATATGAACTTTTTAATTGTATATCTTTGTAATTGTAAATATAAAAAATTAAAAAAAGATATGCCTTGATACCAAAAATTAGCACTAAAAGAGCATATAAGATAGTTTATTAATGATGTTGTCATGTTGATTAAATGTTAAAATATACTATTTTTATATCATTGGGTTAAATAAAAATAGATTATTAATTTAGTTTTACCTATTTTTACTTTAAAACCATGGTTTTTAGGAAACTGCCATGTTGTTTGAATTTATTGCTGTTGGATAGTTATTGGGCATTTATTGCTCTAGAGTTTTTTGTTCCTTGTAAGGTTGGTAAGAGAAAGAGATAAGAATGATCAAGCTCTGCAAGAATACTTTATTGTGAATCATTACTTTGATTAACATTAGAAGCAGCTAATTTTGTTTATAGTGTTCATTTTTATTATTATTAGTGTTTACTTTGTTATTATTATTTTATTATTATTATTATTTTGTTGACCTCTGGACTAGAGCTGTTACCGACTGGATCCCACGGGATGTTAAAAGATCGCGTGGCCACCCACCTACAAGATGGTCAGACTTCCTTGTCAAGACCCTGAAGGAACGGTTTGAGGCTCTTCATATTCCTGAATCAACCAAATGCCATTGGGCTACATTGGCAAGTGATAGGGTCCAATGGAAATGTTACTGGTGCCCGCTGGAGCAAATCGATGAATAACGGGATTCAAGTGATCAAGTGATTTATTATTATTATTATTATTATTATTATCATCATTATTTTCGTTTGGGTCCATATCCTGAGATGCTCAGGACTCACCCCTGACTCTTCACTGAGGATCACTCCTTCAGTGATTAGGGTACCATATGTGGTGCCAGGGATTGAACCTGGTAGGCAGGGGTTGGGGCTCATGTAAGGCAAACTCTCTACCCACTCCATTATCTCTCTGACCCCTCTAGTATGTAATTTCAGAATCTGCCTTTTCATTCTGCTACCTAAGGCAAAACACAGGTAGTTTTTACAAACTATTTATATACTTTTATCTTAATAAAATGTTTTTAGTGTATTTCAGTTCCATTAAAACAAAGGATCTATTCATTTTTGTCAAAGTGTTATTTTTTCAGATTATTCTTTTCATGAATACTTATTTGGGGATTTTATTTGTTGGTTTTGGGGCTACACACACTTCCAGATCACTCCTGGTTGTGTTCTGGGGACCATATGCTGGGATCAAAGCCTGGATTGTTTGTCTGCAAGGCCAGCAATGCCTTCACCCAGTTCTAACCCCCACAAACACTTGTTTTGAGGACTTCAACTTTTTGGTTATTAGAAGGGGGGGTTAGAGGAGGGGCTTTAATGCTCCCAGCATGAATAGAGTTAAAGTAGAAACAAGTTCTCAATTTCCTGGAAGTCTGGTGGAATCATAATTATTTTGCAGTTTGTGCCAGAGGTATTCTTTGTCCCTCCAGGCCAGTCCCATCCCAGCCCTGCTCTCCTCTCTGCCTGGTGGCTGACCAGCGGAGCACACAGCGAGTCTTAAATGCAGGCAGGAGAATGGGAGAGAGCAGAGTGGGTCAGGGACAAAGGTCAGGAAAGAATATCATTACTAAGAGGGGATGACAAGATTTAGTACAGCAAAGGTTGACTGAGTTTTGAGAGCTCAGTCTGCAGAAGGAATCAGGATGTGAAGATTGGGAAGAAGGGAGTAAGGATCAGAAAAACCTCCATGGTCACATCCATTACCGGGGCTTTCCCATGGAAGTATTTTTTTTTTTTATGGGAGGCTTCCCTACACCTGGGAGTCTGCAGGAAAGACTGAAAAAGCAAAGCAGGGACAGAAAAGGGAAGTTGTGAGGTGTGTGGAAGCTGCTTCCAAGAACTGAGCTGTCTGTCTGTCTGTCTGTCTGTCTGTCTGTATGTCTGTCTGTCTGTCTCCAGGTCTGAGCACACCGTGTTCAGAGGATTGACCTTCCCTTCAGGGCCATTCTGGGTCTCTTTTTGAGCCTTTTCCAGGCAAGTTTTCACCTGAACACTATGAAGAAGGGGATTCAGGGGAAAGTTCCAGTCTTTGGCCTTGTTGCCTGCCCAGTGTGGATGCGCCATCATGTGGTCCTCTACTACTGCTCGCCATGTAGTCTCAGCATTGCCGTCACTCCTGTTTTGGGCCCAAAGATGAAAGCATCCCTTGGTTACTGCCTCTCCTGTGATCCCCTGACTCTCCAGCCACCTCTTTGGTCAGTTTGATTTGTGGGAGCCACTAGCATCCTTCTGTGACTCAGTGCTCCTTAGACCTTGGTCTGGGGAGAAACATCCAGGCAAAAGATCTTCAAGCATCTCAGTAATGGCAAAGGGACACAGAAGTGGCACATTTTGAAAAGTCTCTCCTTAAGTCTTGGAACAGAAGATGACTTTTCAAGTTTCTCATTTCTTTTTATTTCTTTAAAATTTATTATTATTCTTTTATTATAACACCATGAGATAGATGAGACCAGAGACTCACAGACATGGGGCAGAGCTGCTACTGGCTCTCCCTGTGCCCAGCTGCTCATGAGGCGCCAGGGAGGGATGGCAGGTTCTAGCCCTGGCCCACCACCCCAGCAGACCCTCACAACAAGCCAGACGACCCCCACTCCATGAGGGCCTCCATTTTCCACATCTGGACTTCCCCCTACGTCAGCACTCCACCCAGCAGACCAGCCTATCACAGCCTGGCTCGAGCGTCCACTTGCGCCATGCAGTTCATCAATAAATGCGGGATTTTGAGATGACTACAAGAGTATGCTACCTGCACGGAAGAGCCTGGCAAGCTACCCGTGTCGTATTTGATATGCCAAATACCAGTAACAATTATAGACCTCATTCCCATGACCTGATGGAATGGTTTGAGGCTCTTTATGTTCCTGGAGCAAGCAGGTGCCCTTGGGCTCCACTTGCATGAGACAGGTCATATGGAGATGTTACTGGTGCCCGCTTGAGCAAATCGATGATGAACGGGAAGACAGTTATACAGTGATACAGTGAGATAGACATTTGCAAAACTTTTGTTCATGTTTGGGTTTTAGTCATACAATGTTGCAGCACCCATCCCTCCACCAGTGCACATTTCCCACCACCAATGTCCCCTCTTTTTCTTTTATAGTAATAATAATAATAATAATAAAATAATAATTTTGTTTTGGGGCCACACTGAACAATGCTCAGGGGTTACTCCTGGCTCTGTACTCAGGAATTAGTCCTGGTGGTGCTTAGGGAAACACAGGTTTCCAGGAATAGAACCCTGGTTGACCCTATGCAACATAAATACCCTATCTGCTCATTTTCTTTGCCCCTCTTTTTAGTCAGGGTGCTCTGATTTTCAATACTGGTAAATATACTTTTCATGCATCCATCAATCCAGCACCAGAGACCTGTTTCACTTCTCCAAGTTTCCAGAACCGCTCCCATCACACCCCCTTCCAGGGACGCTCAGTTTTGTAGACAAAAATCTCCTGGTTTAGGAGGCAAAGCCATAGATTACTTTTCAGTAACAGTATTGCAAACCACAATGCCTAAAAGGATAGAATGGGAAGCGTGTCTGTCATAGAGGCAGGCTATGGTTGGGAAGGAGAGAAACTGGAACTTTTGTGGCAAGAAATGTGCACCTATGGAGGGAGTAGTGTTGGGACATTGCATGACTGAAACCCAATCATGAACAACTTTGTAACTGTATCTCATGGTGATTCAATTACTTTTTTTTTCAATTAAACAAAAATCTCTAGTTCTGGAGCTGGAGATACTATACAGTGGGTAAGTCAGTTGTCTTGAATGCAGACAACCTGAGTTCAATCTCTGGCCACCCCATATGAGTGATCTGCCTGCCAAGAGTGATTCCTGAGCACAGAGTCAAAAGTAAAAGAGGTGGGGCTGGAGTGATAGTCCAGAGGGTAGGGCATTTTTCTTGCATGCAGTTGATCTGGGTTAGATCCCCGGAATCCCATATGGTACCCTAAGCACTGCCAGGAGTAATTCCTGAGTGCAGAGCCAGCAGTAACCCCTGAGCATTGCCAGGTGTGACCCAAAAAGAAAAAAATGTAATCCCTGAGCACAGAGCCAGGAATAATCTTTGAGTACCATGGGTGTGGACCCCAAAAAAGCGAAAACCGAAAACTCCAGTTCTGATACAGTTGTTCTCATAGTAAGCCTTTACATTGTCTTACAGGGGCAAGAGACTCTGTAATATAACTAAGACAAGAACCAAAGTTAATAGGATTTAATTTGTTTATAGGATATATTATATAATGTAAATTTTTCCTATGTAATATATAACTAGTTAATTATGATATAATTGCATAAAAATAACAATTATATTGAATACAATTTATATGATTATAATAAAACATAATACTAATAAAGTATGTAATCTGTAATTTGCTATATATAATATATAATATATCATATATAATTCATAGGGTTTTTATTTGGTATAAATATATGATATATCATGGTATATTAATATGTGACCATATATTATTACATACTGCATTTAATTATATATAATGCTTTCTTTTGTTTTGTTTTAAGTCATTGATCAAGAATTATTACAGGCCCGTTTCTTTTGGGGTTGCTGTTACTGGTGCTTGTGTGGTACCAGGGATTAAACTTGGGGACACCCCCATGCAAAGCATGTGCTCAACCCCTTGAACCATCTCCCTGGACACAATATGTTCTTATATAATAATATATGAGATATTATTATACCATAGCCTCCTGCTTTTATTCCATAGTTTGGCTCTGTGTAAAGAAAGATCAACAGTCCAGCTCCACGTTCAGCACCACACCCAGCAGTGCTTGGGACCTGTATCGGGTCGGGGATGAAGCACTTTCTTTGTTTTCCCACCTTTGAAATGAAGGCCTAGAATAGTCAGTCTATTCAAATGAAAGGTTTAGATGAGATGGCCACAAATTGTCCTTAGCACTAGTAGTCACCGAACCATTGATGTTTCAGTCGGGTTTAAGAAATACAGAGGAGCTGTTGTCACTTTGTGAAGTTAATATTCTGTGAAATGGATTAATATTCTGTGAAATGGATTTGACCATGCCCTCTTTGGGAGGGTCGTAGACAAGTGTTTTGCCCTTTGGAAGTTTTCTGTAATGAGCACATGGTCCATGAAGCACGGAACATCAGACTCCCCAGAACCACATCTTCTCTTCACGTCTGTTCCCAGAGTGGGCTTCAGAGGTGGGCAAACTATGGTGCAGGGGCCAGATGCTGCCTGCCACGTTCCATCTGTTTCTGTCAAGTTTGGATGAACTCAGTCAGTTATCTGTGCCTGCTTTCTCACTACCCAGTAAAGATGATCACTGCAACAGCAATCACACAACCTATAAAACCTAAATTGTTTCCTTTCTTTTATGCAAAGCATTGCCAGTCACTGGATTTAGTAATAAAACTTGTAAGCACTAGCTCTTTCCAACTAATGATAGTCCCTTTCTAGGTTTTTCTAAAGTGATGCATTCTGGGTCACAGTGATAGTATGGCAGAAAGGGCACTTACTTTGCATGCAATCATTCAATCCATTGAACCTGGATTCAGTCCTGGGCATCCCGTATGGTTCCCAGTCTTGCCCGGACTAATTACTAAGTGCAGAGCCAGGAGTACACCCTTGAACTCTGTTGGGAGTGACTCCCCTGCAAAACAGTGATGTTTTGTATATGCTCTGGCCCCCAAATTGATACATTCTAAACCCCTAATGGGCAGAGGATAAGGTTCAAACCTACATTGAATTTGAAGGAATATAATTTAAAGCACATTCAAAGCACCTGAGGAATCCTCAGATCTACTCTCAGTGCTCTACTTGACCAGCTTAACCATCTGTGCTCAAACTTTCTTAACTGCAATATCAAATGAGACAGTACGCAGAAGAATCCTAAGTGTTGACTCCCAAACAAGGAACGCTTCATTCTCAATTTTGGCATCGCACAAAGGGAAAGCAATCAAGACTTTTGAAGTTAGAAGCCTGGAAGAGGCATTGTATGTGTGTCAAGTTTTCAATTCAACATTCAGCGCACGATCAAATCATCGTTTCCTTCTATGGCATCAGTCACTCTCTTAGTGGAATCCATGTGACTCTCAGGTGGTTGGCATCTGGGACCTATGCTTGGGAAGGAGAAGCCGCAGCCAGAGTTTAGAACAGTGGCATCTTACAGGTTTCTGGAGTGGTCTTAGCGGATCAGCAGGGCAGCAGGATTTCATAGTTCCCAGCCTACAAAGATAGTTGCCGTCGGCTCCATGATACTGCTCTGCCACGGAAGGTTTTGGCTTGATGTCAAAAGAGGAGCCAAGAAGCTGCCGAGGACTACTTGTGCTCCTCACTGATCAAAGAGGGAGCTACCAGGATTCAGGGATAGAGTGCGTCAGAATGAAGTCAGAGCGGGGGCCAGAGCGATAGCACAGCGGGTAGGGCGTTTGCCTGCACATGGCCGACCGGGTTCGATCCCGGCATCCCATATGGTCCCCTGAGCGCCGCCAGGAGTGATTCCTGAGTGCAGAGCCAGGAGTAACCCCCTGAGCATTGCCAGGTGTGACCCAAAAAAAAAAAAAAAAAAAAAAAAAGAATGAAATCAGAGAGGATCATCTTATATGCGGGCTTTCAGTACAAAAAGGGGATTTAAACAAATATTACGAAGAAGTCTAATCCTTCTCCTCTGGCTCCGAAGAGTGTGAAGTCCAGTAACCTAGCGCTGTGTTTCTCCCTGCATTGAGGGCTAACAGATAACAAGAGTCTTAATGATTAATCAGCAGAGGCCAGTTCTGGAGAAAAAAGGGCCTTTATTTCCTGTTCAAGATCAAGAACTTGAGAGGTCTAAATGCCTGAGGTCAGACTGTGCTTGTCTAGAGTGAAAATAAACCCCTGGTTTTTGGTTCCTATTTCCTTCTTGCTGTCTAAACCCCTCTGTATCTGCAGAACCCAGAACTTGGCTAGACACCACTGGGTGTGCCTTTATCTTCTGCAGGGACTTGGCACACTAGCGACTCTTCTTCCTTTGCAGTAGGGGGTGGGGGCGCTGTTTGGGCAACACTCAGCTGTGCTCAGGGCTTACATGGCTCTGTGCTCAGGGATCACTCACTTTTGGTTGGCTTGGGGGTTCCACATGGAATGTTGGGGATCCAACCCAGAGTGCAAGGCCCGTACCCTACTCGTATCACTCCAGCCTCCTAGAAACTCTTTAAATGCCTCAGTTTTCCCTTCTGTAAATGGTCAAAATACGGGCTTACTCTTTCCCCATGAGAATGTTGAAAGTCCTGTGTAATAAGAGACATGAAACCTTGCTACAACAGATTCAGCAGATTTGTTTTCCTCTATAAACTCCCTCTTTTTTCTTGTTAGCTCTGATCTTATTTGAGCAGTCCTTCATTTGCTCAGTTGCAGAGAATAAATTACAATTAAACCATGATGGCCAAAGTGGTCCCATTCCCTTTTGCCAGAAACTGAGCTTGAGATCATAATGGGATACAGAATGCTTCAAGAAGATCTAGGGAAAGCCTGAGTGGGGTAAGGAAGACTTGAGAGAAGTTAGTCCTGAGCTACTCAGTAACAGCTGCCCAAAGTGTTGTGAAGAAGTAAAGGTTCTGGTCTGCAGAGATAGTACAGCAGGTAGGGTGCTTGCCTAATAGGTAGCTGACCCAGTTCAATCCCTGGCTTCCCATACAGTTCCCTGAGGACCCTTATGCAGAGCCAGGAGCAACCTCTGATCATTGCTGGATGTGGCCCCATAACAAAACAAAATTAAAGCTTCTGCCAGGGATGCTCTTGTGAAGTGAAGCAGGTGGTTTTCAACATTTTATGCCTTTGCCCTACAATTGTCCATAGACAGGTGTTTGAAAACCATTGCAATAGAGCACATAAAAGGTGGAGCAGAGCAGGAATTTGCAGAGATAAGCTGCAAATTCACTCATGTCTGCCACAAATACTTGCAGTGTCCCCCGGGTGTGATGCAGTGGGAATCCTTCTACCTTTTTGGATCACACAGCACTGCTCAGACTTCTCCTGGTTCAATATGCAGGGTTACTCCCAGACCATGCCCTTCTGGAAGGGGAGCATTGCTGCTTCCTCTTGGTACACACACACACACACACACACACACACACACACACACACACACACACACACACACACACACACACGAGACCCCACCTAGGAGCCAAGGCCTGGAGCAGCACCCAGGAACACTCTGTTGGCAAGGGATTTCAGAGCTAATTGGGCAGAAATCATTGAAAGCGTCTCAATTAGCTGCTGAAGTTCATGGATATGAACCAAATGTAAGCCGCAGACCTGTACCAAAGGTTAAAGAAACAACCGAAAGCCAAACAGGTTTCTTTCTTGCTTTTTCAGTGTGTGGGGGGTGGTGTGGGTGCAGAAGCGTGGCTGAGCCATCTTAGAGGCTAGAAAGCAGCAAGAAGAAAAAGTCTGGGGGTGCCTTGAGCGTCCTCCTGGACTGCGACAATAGTTCCGAGACAGAGGCCCTGAGCTACATCCTGAGAGTGCTTCTGGGTAGCCCCACCACTGCTGCCAGCACACTGAGGGGTGCCCCCTATAAAACGTCTTTGAGGAGAGTCCTTCGGAGCTATGCAGAGAGCTCAGCTCCCAATTCCATGTACCCCCTTCCATCCCTGGAACTGCTGAGCCTAAGCACTGGAATGCCCTACCTGAAGGGCTAAGTATCACCCAGAGCGCCCCAGGATGCCCGGGGCATTTTTTGGGAGCCAAAACAAAATCAAATCTTGGGGGATGGGGTGGGGAGCCTCCTAAACTATGCTATGAGGGTGTTGGGTTTTTGTTTGTTTGTTTTTTGCATCCCACTCAGCAATGCTCAGGGGTTACTCCTGACTCTGCTCTCAGGAATTGTTCCTGACGGTGCTCACTGGACCACATGCTGAGGATCGAACCTGGTTGGCCGACCTGGTGAAAGGCAAATGCCCTTCCCGCTGTGCTATCACTCCAGTCTCTATGAGGTCATTTTGTTAAGCAAATTTTTAGATGATTCTGAGATGCAGCTTGGAGCAGGGGGTGAGGGAAAGACACACAATATGCTCTCTGCCTGCTTTATTTTTTTTTTGGGGTCACACCCTGGCAATGCTCAGGGGTTACTCCTGGCTCTGCACTCAGGAATCACTCCTGGCGGTGCTCAGGGGACCATATGGGATGCCGAGGATCGAACCCAGGCCGTCATGGGCTGGCCGTGTGCAAGGCAAGCGCCCTACCCGCTGGGCTATCGCTCCGGGCCCCTCTGCCTGCTTTATAATGCTGCTGGTCTGAGTTCAATCCTCAGGACCATATGGCCCCCCAGAGCACTGCCAGGTGCAGCCCTAGAGGCCTGGAAGAGCATCACTGGGGGTGACCTGGGTAATCTCTGGTACTGCAGGACCTGAGCAGGAGCAGCGCCCATCCTCAAGCCTTTGATTTATTGGCCAAGTACTCCCAGGAGTACTTGGGACTCCCAGGAGTGCTGGGCTCCCTGAACACTGAAAGCAGCTGTGATAAAGTCGACATTAATTTAATGAATGAAACTCCAGCAGTGAGTCACAGGAGGGCACCAGGCTCATCACAGGATGTTTATTTCAAACCTCAGTTTCCTTGTTATTGAAATGGAACCACCACCAGAATGGAGCAGGTTTAAGACCTCAGGACCTGGCAAAGCACTTTGAGCAACACAGTGGTAGTATAAGCTCAATCATTTCCCTCTTTTTACATTCTTCTGCAATGGAAGCTTCAAGGATTTTACCTAAACTACCTAATAATTTTCCTGTCCAAAGTATCAAGGAATATCTAAGAGTTTATGATGTGTTTGGTCAAGAGTACTGCATAGACTTGGGGTAAAGATGGAATTTCTCTCCTTATTTTATAGATGAGGAGATATTCCAAAAAAGTAAAAGTAAAGTAACTTTCTTAAAGTCAAATTACTTAAAAGTACAACCTTTGAAAATTAGTTTTTTGATGATTTTAAATCCAACAGTTGTACATACCTATTTAAGGACATTTTCACATCACTTTGCTTTTTTTTTTTAACACTAAGTCTAATTTAGTCCTCCATGTTAACAAACCAATTAGGGAAGGTTTTTCAAGATGTAGTTTTGAGCAAACATTGGTCAAGAATAACTGACAATGGTAATAACCCTTTAGGTTAACAACTATTGCATTCATTCACATGACAAATTTTTTAATGATTATCTGACATTTCACTCCTCCAGAGTGAGAATAATAAAGTTCTCATTAAAGAGCTTATTGATTAGAGACACTTTGTGTGGCTTGATCTTTTTGGTGCTAGGAGCCCAGTCTTGAAGAAAATATAATATAAGGACAATCTGTCCACAATCTTGAGCTTCACTTTAATTCTTGGTCAGTTTTGAGACCAGAGGACTCTTGGGGATTTAGAAGTTGTGATCTGGATGGGGACATGGTTGCTGAACAGCGATGGTTGAACTGTAAGCACTATGGTAGACAATTATGACCAGACTCATGTCATAGTTCATCTGGGGTACATTATAAAGCAGGAATCCAGCAAAGAATAGGTCCAAATCCATAGTTCTCTTGAAGATGAATGAATTACTTCTCAACAGTGCAGAGAGAAAATAGGTGAATGAATACATTGTGCAGACTACCTCTGTCCCACTTAAGGCTCCTGCTTAGGACATGTACTTTTCGTCAATGTTATATTTTGGGGTGGTAGATTTGTGCTCCCCTCCAATATACACAGCCATATTTGTTCATATAAAACAGATGCCAAACAATAAACAACAAACTTTACATGGACGGACCAGAGAGTCGGCTCAGTGGGTTGGAGTGTGTGCTTTGCATGCAAGAGACCTGGATTCTGTTGCCAGCACTGTGTGGTCCCCTGAGCACTGCTGCTAGGAGGGACCCAAAATCTAGAATTGGAATGGACGCTTTGATATTTGGACTTGGGTATTATAAGAAAATAGGTAATTGGAAAATGATCAAGGGGCAATATCCAATTTATTGATAAAAATAATAGGAGGAATTTCCCGGATTTGGGACATCAGTATGTGAAACCGATGGGGATGCCAATATTTTAAAAAGCAAGAAGGCTTAGAAGGGGAGTATAAGTTGGGTAAAAGTGATCAAGTCTATGGTGAAGAAAAGAATTTGAGTGCTGGTGGTGAAATTAATGTGATATAATACTGAAGTTGACTTATAATGTATACCTAAAGTGTGTTATAATGCAGTTTTGCTCAATAAATATTTTTACAAAATAGACAGAGGTTTTGTACCGTCAAATATCAGCCAGATGCACCCCAGACACCTGTCTCAGCATCACCTTTGTAGCTGCTGAATGACCTGTACTAATCAGATGTGGTCTTTATAGCTTATATGCTAGCTACTGTGGCCTGGTGTTCTAGAAATAGGGGTTTTCATTTCTCTTGGGTTCCATTCCCCTTCATAAATGCTTAAGGATACAATCTATACTTTATAAAGAAGTATTTGAGGGAAATTCTGGTGTTTGTAAATATAAATTCATTGCCTTTAAGTAAGTTCTCCCTAGAGATAGCCATCACCTCTATATTTTCTCTCTGCTCTCCTGAAGGCATTTGAGGTCTTCATCAGAGCTTTGTGCAATCAAAGCTTTCACAGACTAGTGGAGTCCTACTTTCCCAGCTATGTCAGGAATTCAATTCATATTCTATTAGCAGCCTGAGTGTTGGTATTCCCCAAGGAATATTCACAGGTCTCTGTGGCTCTGCCAGGTCTGTCCCTTTGGGGGTGGGGAAGCCCTCGCCTGCCCCTTACTGTCAACCAGACGAATTTCCATTCCTTCTGCATATCTCCCCTGGAACTTGACTCTCTGATGCTTTATTAGCCAACTCTGCTTTCCCCACTCAACAGCTTGTTGCCTGTGTCCCAATTCTGTTGTTTGTTAGGAGGCAAACATGCCACAATCATCTTAGAAGTTCCAGAGTACTTGCTATTCATTCCTCAATGTAAATTTTCAAGGCAGGGAATCGTTTCTTCAACATCTTTGTGATATTACGTGCCCCAAGATCATAGACAATAAGGAACTTCCTTTTGTGGGCTGGGTCAGAGTGTGAGGCCAAGGAGCAGGGCCTGCTCCAGATGTTACCATGTTTCTCTGTGTATCTAACCTGATCCTTCTGGTCTTTAACCTGATTCCACACAGTCCACTGTCACTAACAAAGGGAATAAAGCTCTGACATCATTCCCCACTGTACCAGGGCCACTGACATCCACTGTTAGGGGAAAGGAAGAGAGGGAAACACCACACACTTGATTTTTGGTACTAATGCTTTAGAGTTAACATCAAAGGGTGGGTGGGAACAGTTCTGATCTAATGCAACTATGCAAATAGGCAGGGGCGGGGCCAGAGGCATTGGACTGGGAATGGTTTGCACCTTTGTGGACCAGCTGCTCTCCTCTGCCTCTCTGCTGGCACACAAGTTCATCAGGCCACTTTGGTAGGTGTCCTGGCTAGTGATGTTAGGTTACAGGATGCAGAAATAAGTGAATATTGTTGGTTTTGGAAATGCAGTGACTCTTCTAGTTCTAAACTAAAACCTGGCAGATATTTGTTAGAGATTATGTTCCTCACTATTCAAAGGAAGGAAGATTAAATGTTATTTGCATACCTGTAAGAGGGACAGGCAGACATTTGGGCTTTGGGATAAGCAAAGGTCTGGGGAATTCTGAAGAAGAGACAATCAAGGAAATTGCAACTCTTGTGGCACCATCAGAGCCATCAATTAAAGTTGAAACAGAGAGATGTCTATTGTCTAATTCAAACCTGATGGGCTTCGTAAATGTTTAAGACTAGAATAAGTTCAAGTTTTGGGAGTGCCCCAACTTCTTTAAATAATACTTCAGATATTCTTTAAATAATACTTCAGATATCTTTAAATAATACCTCAGGCACAATCCAATACACACATACACAATCAAATGTCTCTTAAGGATGTCAAGTAGTTTTTATCCTTTTTTTGAAATTCTCTATTAGTGTTTAAAGAGAAGAAGGTCATTCCTATGAAGGGACCACCATTCAGTTTCTCCTCTCTGCATTGCCTCCTATCACCCAACAGGACATTTTGTTGGTGTCTAAAAGGAAAGCAAGCACAATTGTGAATGGGATTGTTTTCTTAATATCCCTTTCTTCTCTCTTTATTTGTATATAGGAAAGCCACTGACTCTTTGGTATTGTTTGTATACCCTGCCACTCTACTATAGGTATCTATTGGCCTCTCTGGATTCCCTTAATATCCTTTTCTTCTCTGATTGCTATAGCAAGTACTTCCAGTACTATAATTGGATAGAAGTGGTGACAGTGGAAAACCTTGTCTTGTCCCCGATCTTAGGGGGAAGGCTTTCAGTTTTTCTCCATTGAGAATGATGCTCGCTGTGGGTTTTGGTAGATGGCTTTCACTATATTGAGGAAGTTTCCTTCAATTCCCATTTTATGGAGAGTTTTTTCTATCATGAACAGGTGTTGGATCTTGTCAAATGCTTTCTCTGCATCTATTAATATGATCATATAGTTTTTATTTTTTTCTCTTATTGATATGATGTATTATGTTGATTGACTTGTGAATATTGAACTATCCTTGCAGTCCTGGGATGAATCCTTCTTGGTTATGATGTATAATACCTAGGAATCGGCTTAACAAAGAGTGTAAAGGATCTGAACAAAGAAAACTATAAAATCCTGTCTCTAGAAATAAAAGAGGACACAAGGAAATGGAAGCACATTCCCTGCTCATGGATTGGGAGAATCACCATTGTCAAAATGGTAATACTCCCTAGAGCTTTACACACATTCAATGTGGTCCCTATAAGAATACCCATGACATTCTTCAAAGAAATTTACCAAACACTCTTGAAATTTGTATGGAACAATAAATCCCCATGAATAGTTAAAGCAATCTTTGGGAAAAAGAAGATGGGAGGCATCACCTTTCCCAACTTCAACTGTACTACAAAGCAGTGGTAATTAAAACAGCATGGTATTGGAATAAAACCAGACCTGTGGACCCATGGAATAAAGTTGAGTATCCTGACACCCATCCTCAAATACATGATCATTTAATCTTTGTAAAGGAACAAAAAGTACAAAATGGAGCAAGGAAAGCCTCTTCAATAAGTGGTGTTGGGAAAACTGGACAGCTACAGGATAAAAAAAATGATTTTGGACCTTGTCTATCACTATGCACAAAAATCAGATCAAAATGGATTAAAGATCTCAACATCAGACCTGAATCCATAAAGTGCGCCAAAGAAAATAAATGAAAATCCCTCCATGACATTGAAGCTAAAGGCATCTTCAAAGATGAAACACTAGAAACAACTAGAAGCAAAGATAAACATATGGACTACATGAAAATATAAAGCCTCTGAACCCCAAAAAGAAACAGTGACCAAGATACAAAGACAGTCCACAGAATGGTAAAGAATATTCACCCAATACCCGTCTGATAGAGGGTTAATATTCAGGATATATCAGGCACTGGTAGAACTTCACAAGAAGAAAACATCCAACCCCATCAAAAAATGGGGAGAAGAAATGAACAGAAACTTAGACAAGGAAGAAATTGAAATGGCCAAAAAGATATATGAAAAAAATGTTTATCATCACAAATCATCAGAGAGATGCAAATCAAAACAACTATGAGATATCATCTCACACCACAGAGACTGGCACATACCCAAAAGATCAAGAAAAATAAATGCTGGCATGAATGTGGAGAGAAAGGAACTCTCATTCGTTGTTGGTGGGAATGTCGACTGATACAGCCTTTTTGGAAAACAATATGGACATTCTTCCAAAGACTAGAAATTGGGCTCCCTTTTGACCCAGCCACACCACTCCTGGGAATATAAGCTGGGATGCCAAAAACACACAGCAGAAACACCATCTGCACTTTTATGTTCATAGCAGCACTATTTACAATAGCCAGAATCTGGAAACAACCAGAGTGCCCGAGAACAGATGACTGGATAAAGAAACTGTGGTACATCTACACAATGGAATACTATGCAGCTTTTAGGAAAACGAAGTTATGAATTTTTCCTATAAATGGATGGACATGGAGAGGATCATGCTGAGTGAAATTAGCCAGAGGGACAAGGACAGATATAGAATGACTGCATTTATTTGTGAGTTATTTTAAAAAAAAGCATGGTACCAATGTCCAAGGCCAGACAAAACATGGATCAGGAGGTCTTGTCATTGGGTAGAACCTACTGCAAATGTGTAGGAGTCAGAGGTTAGGCAATATGGAGAAAGGAGCAGTGTACTAATAATTATTGTAAATGATAATTACAGCGTAGAACTGAGCATTGAAAGTAGACAAAAGGATATACATGATAACCTCTTACTGTACGTATTGCAAGTCGCAGTGTGTAAAAAGAAGGAAGAGAGTGAGCTAGAGATAGATAGATAGATAGATAGATAGATAGATAGATAGATAGATAGATAGATAGATAGATAGATAGATAGAGAGAGAGAGAGAGGGAAGAGGTAAAATTGCCTACCATAGACACAGGCTGGGGAGGAGGGAAATCATGGCACATTGGTGGAGGGAAATGGGCACTGGTGGAAGGATGGTTGCTGGAACACTGTATTACTGAAACCCAAATACAAACACTTTTGTAGCTGCATATCTCATGGTGGTATAATAAAAAATTTTTAAAAATAAAATAAAATAAAGGCATGCAGGCTTGTGAATGATTCATTTAGATTCTGCTGTGCTGGGCTATTGGGACCTGATGTGAGCAAGACTCCTGCTCATCTCAACTGTGGTTATTTTAACCTCTTTTCAAAATCAGAAAAAAAGGGAATCCCATCTGGAGGGTTCCTTTCCTGGCATTTTTATGCCCCAGGCAGCTTGAGAGTGTGAAATAGGCTTTTCACAAAGATACGTCAGGCATTTCAGTCCAGGACAGGGAACTTCAGCTGTTGCCAAGGTAACTGCAGGATTCTAGCTCCTCCGTTGACTACCAGAGGAAGCTCTCAGAGCTGTCTTGTCTCCTGTCTCTCACTGTCAGACCGAGAGCAAAGGACTGAGCAGAGAATTCACAGAGAGAATCAGTCCAGAATCATTCCAGAAACAAGGAGACATCTCTGAACTATTAAAAACAAATAGAGTAAACAAGGTGAGGTGAGGCCTGTCAGGAACACAGTATACAGACAGAACAAATTAGAACAAAGTATACACACAAACACTCTTTGAAAATGGATGATTGAGCAATAAGGTCAAAGACAAATTATTATACATTAAATGGACTACAAGAGTGAATGGTGATGGCCATGATGGGCCAGTGTGAACTCATCAGTGGTAAAGAGCGTAGACTGGTGGGACCTTTGGTAGAGGAGAGACTGTGGGGTGTGGGGAGCAGAGAGTTTATGGGAAAACTCCTATACTTTCTGCTCAGCGTTGCCATGAGCCTGGAACCAGTATAAATATTAAGGCTCAGTATGAATTAAAAACAAATATATAGTTCCAGAGAGAGGGTTCAATAACCAGGTGGATGCTTTGCTTGCAGGAGGCCCAGATTGGGACCTAAGTAATGCATGTCCCCTAAGCATTGCCAGAAGTGACCCCTGAGCAGTGATCTGGGAGTATCCTAAAATTTTGGCCCAACTCCCCTGAATAACTAAAAGTGGAGGGGCGAAGGGGCAGCAGGAAGAAGGGAACAAGTCCAGAGAACGTAAAGTATGGCTACCTGGGCGAGTGTTTCCTTCGTAAGCGCTAATAAGCAAAGCAACACAGTGGACAGGAAAACCGAGAATATTCTGTGGCTCAGAAGAATATCAGTTTGCTATCTGGGTGAGAAAATGATTTGGCTTATTTAGGCTGGGAAACTAGTACCACTTTTTATTGGTGGATGAAGTATGGAAACATGCTGAGATTTGTAAAGGTTACAGAGGAGAGAATATGGCCTTGAGAAAGGTGATGTTTAATCGAATGGTCTAATTAATGCAGATATCTATCCATCTTGGCTCTCTGCCTTGAGCCAGGAAACTTTACTCCCCGTGTCTCTCCAGGACTCAGACACTGGGGACTATTGTATAACCGCTGTAAAAGCTTCTGCAGAACTGTTACTTGTACTGTGTTCCTTCTCCTTCTCTTTCTCAGTCTCTGGTAATAGTTTTTGTGGCAATGACTATTGCTGCCTTTGTAAAGCAAATAAATTGTGTAGAGGAGCTAAGAGTAAAAGTTGGGGTCTCCCCCTGGAGCAGTCTCGGGAAACCTAGGGGTAAGGCTACACCTGCTGACATTCAAACCTTGCCACTTGTAGGGGTCTTTAAACCACCATAATGGACTGGTACAAGTCAATGTTACTGATCTTGACCTTGATGGACTATAAAAACGATCATGTAATTGAATCAGCCCATGTTGAACCAAAAAATTAAGATCCTGAGCTCTGGAGTTAGACTGCCAGGGCTGGAAGTTCACTTCTACTGCTTACTAGCTGTGTGGCCTCGAGCAAATTACTTAGCTTCTTTCTCCCTCAGGTTTTTCATCTGCAAAATGAAGATAATAATAGCACTTACCTCATTGTGAGTTATGAGAATTAAATGATGTAATTAGGTAAAACCTCCAGAACAGTACCTAGCATATTGCAATCACTGAAGTTGGCTTAGTATCATAGTATTGGCTTTCTGACTTCCTCTAATTTAAACCAAGACGTGGCCATCACACTGCTTGAGATAATGCACTGGGGAATACAACTGGAGTCACAAGACAGAGAACAATGTATTCTGGTGGTATTAAGTTTCAACTTCATAACACAACTGAAAAAACAAAAGTAATAAAATGTTGCTTTTTTCAGATGCTCACAGTGACAAAAATGCACCCAACACAATAGATTTGAATCTCTTTAGCACCAAGACTTGCTCTGTGAAATCTATGCCATGCTTACAGTAAGAAGTAAGGACATTTTAGGGCACAAAACTCCATCTAATAATTTTTTAAAGACAGTGGTATTAGTAAATCCTGTTACTGAAGTGGGGAAAGCCTTTTCAAGTCATTCATTGTTCCTTCTTCTTTGGTTTTGGGCCACAAAACCAAAGCGCAGTGCTCGGGGTTTTCTTCTGGTTCTCCACTCGGGGATCACTCTTGGGGGCTTGGGGCTGAGGCTAGATCGGTGTGCCAGGGAAGTTCTCTGCTGTGGCTCTGGCCCCCTTTAGTTCATTTACACTCTGTCTTAGTTTCAATTCATATGGAGGAGGTGATTGTCTTGCTCTAACTTCCTTCATGTTCCCCTTGGGCCAAGAGATTGACTAGGCAGCTTATTAGTTTCCTCCCTGCCGGATGAGCTAGAAATTGGATCTCTCCTTTCCCTGCTTTCTCGTGTGCTTTCCCTGCCATCAAGGGAAAAATGGCTTCCTGGATCATTACACATTAATTTGAGGGTGGAAAGGGACTGTAGTTCTCAAATGTCCAGCCCCTTCTACACCTGCATTAGAGGCTGTCACTTTCATTGAGGCATTGTGGGCCATTGTGGGTTCAAATACTAAAGTTATGTTTAAGGTGTGTTTAAGAAATTTTTTATTGTATCAATAACTCTTAATAATAGTTTTAAATGCTTGTGATGTTACTAAATGACTAGAGAGGAATCAAGCTCCAACATGTCATTAGATAAAACATCTCCAAGCTTCAAAGTAACTTAAAAAATACATGTGAAATTATTTTTTGTTAGTTCGATGAACAAGAGAACTTTAATTATTTTTTGTTAGTTCGATGAACAAGAGAAATTTATGTGAAAATAAGATTTTTTCTCATATCTGTGTTGTTCAGTATGGTAGCTTCTAGACACATTTGGGTATCAACCACCTGAAAAGTGGCTGGTGCCACTGAGGAATTCAATTTTTTATTTTTATTTAATTCTCGAATCTCATATCCGTCTAGCAGTCCTACAGAGTCTGCTGTATGAACATACACAGAATATGTGTATGTGTATGAACGAAACTTACATATGGTCCTGCACACCACATTTGGTCCTCTGAGCACAGCCAGGAGTCACTGCTAAACATATCATTAGATAAAACAGGAGTTCGTGGATGCGGGAAAAGGGGACTCTCAACCATTGTTGGTGGGAATGTCGACTGGTACAGCCTTTCTGGAAAACAATATGGACATTCCTCCAAAGACTAGAAATTGAGCTCCCTTTTGACCAAGCCATACCACTCCTGGGAATATACCCTGGGAAGCCAAAAACACACAGCGGAAACACCATCCTCACTTGTATTTTCATAGTAGCACTAGTCACAATAGCCAGAACCTGCAAACAACCAGTATGCCCGAGAACTGCTGACTGGATAAAAGAAACTTTGGTACATCTACACAGTGGAATATTACGCAGCTGTTAGGAAAAGTGAAGCTATGAAATTTGCCTATAAATTGATGGACATGGAAAGGATCATGTTGAGTGAAATGAGTCAGAAGGAAAGAGATATAGAATGACTGCATTTATTTGCAAAACCTAAATAATTTATATATATATACATATTATGATACCAAAATCCAATGTCAGGCAAAATGTGGATCAGGAGGTCTTACCAAAAGTGGAAATTATCACAAACATGTGGGAGTCAGAGGTAAGATAAGACAAAGAAGGGAACATGTGCGAATAAATGTCCAAGCTGATACCAACCTATAAATGAGCATAAGTGTATGTATTGCAATCCATAATATGTAAGAGAAGGGAGAGAGAGAGAGGGAGAAAGAGAGAAAAGAGATAAAGAATCTGCCATAGAGGCAAGCTATGGGAGGGGAGGGGAATTTGGGACATCGATGGTGGGAAATGGGCACTGGTGGAGGGCAGGGTGCTGGAACACTATGTGACCGAAACCCCCAAACATGAACAACGTTGTAATTGTATATCTCGGTAGTATAATAAAATCTTAATAAATAAATAAATAAATAAAAATTTAAAATAAAGGATTAAAATGTATGACAAAAAAAGAGCCAGGAGTAAGTGCTGAACACAGTCAAGTGTTTCCCATCACCAAAATGGGCAGTGGCAAGTTTCCCCTCTAAATTTCAGTGTCTGCACAATGAAATACTACACAGCTATAACAAAAAAATAAAATCATGCAATTTGTGGCTGCTGCATGGCTGGAACTAGAGGCCATCGTGCAATGTGAAGTCAGTCAGAAGCACAGGTATAGAATGTGCTCTCATTTGTGGGATACAAACAGGCATAGAAAATGCACACCAGTGATAATAGAGCAGGAGAACTAGTCCACAGAATTGATCTTACTTGGGACTGGGGGGTCATGTATGGTGGGCAGCTCATGAGACATTGGTGGAGGGAAAGCAGACACCCTGGTGGTGGGTGTGGTGTTGGGACAATGTTTGCATGACTCTATGCTTAACAATATCATAAATTACGGGTAGCCCAATAAAATGGGGGTGGAGCTTCAGTGTACACCTAAAGGCTCAGCTGCATTAGAAGGTGTATTGAATCATATGTCAAGGGTTTGGATGTTTTCTATGATTATTTTGGTATTTTTCCAGTTTAACACTTGGGGGTTTTTCTCCCGGAGGTGCTCAGGATCAACTCCAGGGCTCCAATATACAAAGCCTGTATTCCGGCCAACAAGCAAATTAAACAATGTGACAATTCCTTAATATATGTGGTATTCTTGGAAATATCTGTATCTATAAAAGCCACGCATTAATAATTCCTTCTTTCAAATTTTTGTTGTTGTTTCTTTTGGGCCATACCCAGTGATGCTCAGGGCTTACTTCTGTCTCTGCACTTAGGGACCACGCCTGGGAGTGCCAGGGGACCATATGGGATGCTAGACTCTAAGCCCCATTAGCTGCTTGTAAGGAAAACACTGTACCTGCTGTACTATTTCTCCAGCCCTTAATGATTCCTTCTTTCATTTAAGAAATTATTTTATTATACCTACCATGAGATAGAACATTACAAAGCTGTTCATGATTGGGTTTCAGTCATACAGTGTTGCAGCGGTGCACATTTCCCAGCACCAATGTCCCCAGATTCCCAAAATATGGAACGTTTCAAGAATTTGTGTGTCATCCTTGCTCAGGGGCCATACTAATCTTCTCTGTCTAGTTCCAGGTTTAGCCTATGTGCTGTCAAAGTGAGAACCGTCTTTCCTTTTTTTACTGTAAAATAAAACATCAGTCCTATGCCTGGATAATTATAAGGAGGTTCCTAGTCACTTGAATGTTCCTGAACCTTAGATTCCTTTGAGTGTACCATGAGTTTTCTTAGATGTCTTTGTTTCACTGTCCCCTTCATGACAGGCCTCGTGGTCTGGGTCAAAGGGCACAAAGACTCCCCATTCTCCTCAGCAGCTTTGGAACCATTATTTGAGTCTAGATAGATTTTTATCTCCCCTAACCACAGCCCACCTTTTAAACCTGGCTTTCAGTTCACCACTAAAATAGAAAATAACTGACACTCGTTTAACTCAGAGGCCTTCAACTGCCAATTGCATCTCTCTTCCAAGCATAATGTCCCTCCTGCTGGAATAAATACCTGGTTTTAGGGAGGAAATTGTGGTGTTGGAAAGATAGTAGCAATTCTGGTGATAGGATTATTGCCAGCAGCTTCTTTCCAGCAGCCTCTAGTCATTTGCTTTGCTCTAGAGCAAACCATCTGAGGGCCAGAACGTGGGTCTTTGTGCTTTAAACCCAGAGCACTGGGGTGGGTCTGGCCTTTGGCAAAAAGTGAGTTATTCACAAGGTGAGTGCAATGAGAGGGCAAAGCCACTCACGAGATTATCACTGCCTCGGGCGTGCTGGGAGGGAGGAGATTCCTTGGAAGTCTGGAAGGAAAGTTCCAGGAGCCAGTTCCAAGAGCTGCTCAGGAGGAACAAGTCTACTGGAAATGATGTCCTGTGACCCCACAGTGGGTAGGATTTGGGGATGTGCTTCCTCCTGTTTTCAACTGTGAAGCTGGACCAATGGAAGCAGATGAGCGAGGGAAACAGTTCCTGCACAGAGAGAGGCGCAGAGCACTCCAGTCAGTACGTAGGGACAGGCTTTTTCTAATGTCTTTGATAACGACTATTAGAATGCTAATGTATCATCAGGGATCGCCCTTTTTCAAATATAAACCATTTCTTTTTAGTATCAAGTTCTGGAGCGGATGTGGTGGTGAATCCCTAAATATAGAATTTATTATTTAATTATATTAATTAGATTATTAAATAGAATTTATTATTTTTATTTTAAATGGTATGAGAAAAAATACTGGTAGAAGGCTTAAAAAAAAAAACCACCAAGGATGTCACTTTAAACTGTGAGGCTGCACAAAATTGTTTCAGAAGGCTGGAGAGGTAAAAATGTTTGACAGTCTTGAATTTAAGATGATGTTTGGGGACCAGAGCGGTAGTACAGTGGGTCAGGCATTTGCTTTACACGCAGCCAACCCAGGATTGATCCCTGGCATACGATAAGTTCCCTGAGCATCCCAGGAGTAATCCCTGAGCACAGAGCCAGGAGTGATCCCTGAGCACCGCTGGATGTGGCTCACTCCCAGTTCCCTCCAAAAAAGATGTTTTGGTCTGAGACAGGAATGGGAGCATTCTTTGGAGGGCCTCAGATTCAGGTTAGATGGGAAGTTATAGCTCTGGGCTGCACTCTAGGACTCAGCAGAGTGACTTAGACTCATTCGAATATTTGAGAATGGAATGTAAGTGCTCAGACCAGGCTTGTTGCAATCCATACAGTACACACATGCACAGCAGGGATGCTGCCCCAACCCCAGAATGAATGAGTCTGTCTTGAGAATGCAGAGGGAGCATTGCCTTGATGCAGAGAGCGGTAAATGGATGGCTTATTCTTTCCTTCTTAAAGTTGAGTGTATTTGCCTACCTATAAGATGCATGAACACGGACAGAAGGACAAGTTGCATCTATTTGGCCTTCATATGCAATGAAGTTTGACAAACGAAGAGAGAGACCAGGATGCTTGATATCAAAAGACTGGGTGAGAGAAGAAAGCATCATGGGATATTTGCGAAGTGGCTTTGGAACTGGGAAAGAGCAATAGCAAAGGCCACAATTGCCCTCAATGGCAGTCAGTAGAACATGGAAAACTGGAAAGTGGAATACAGATAGTCTTGTTCTATGGTACCAGAAAGTTTAGCAACATTCTTGTTTGCTGTAGAAAATGTACCTAATGGAACAGAGTACTATTATTCTGTACAATACAAAGTACTGAACAGAGTACAGTACTATTGTACTGTGAGTAGGGGACTTGCCTGGAATGCAGCTGATCAAATGCGGGTTCGATCCCTGGCATCCCTTATGGTCCCCTGAGCATTCCCAGGAGTAGATTCCTGAGTGCAGAGCCAGGAATACCCGAGCACCCCCAGGAGTGTCCCCCAAAAACAAACAAACAAAACAGAGAGAGAAAAGGAAAAAAGAAAATATATCTAGGCCACCTAACTATATAACTAATGATCTAGGTCCCCTACCTAAAAGCAATTTCTAGACAATGTTGAAAGTGCTTCCTGCTTCTTTCTAGTTGTTGTTTTGTGGGGGTTTGGGACAGCCTGTTTTTGCTTTTATTTGATACAATGAAAGAAGAGAGAAGAGCTAAAGGGAGTTAAAACAAGAGGGAAGACCAGGAGTGATTAGTTGAAAGCTGTCAGCTTCCACTGACAACAAACTGGCCTCAGTTAAAGGTCAGATCCCTTGCACCATCAGAGGGATACATCTAAGACAAAGCAGAGGATGTAACTATAAACTCCTCTGTTAGAACCTAGAAGGATCAAAAGCGGCATTGCCTGGGACCAGTTGGTCACTTTAAACAGCCTCTGAAGTTTCCAATGGGTGTGACTTAACAGACACAACCAGAGCTGCAGACAGAATTATCTCAGATGTTTGTGGGTATGACTTCTATCGAATGGAATGGACCTTATAAAGTTTATAGGAGATTCACAAATAAAATGCCAACAGAAACACTGCCAGCTAGAACTCGGAGTCAAAAGCAATTTAAAATGGGAAAAGGCCTTCATATCCCACCCCCATTCTCATGCAGGGTTAAGACAGAATTCACCTGCGCACATGTCCTATCTCGGATGGGAAATGAAGGAAAGCTCAGAGCCATGGGAACCTCCTCCTTGAAAAGAGAGGAGAGTCCTCAGGGACTTCCTGTGTTTGCTGAGCTGGATCCAGAGGTGCTTGGAAATTTCATATCCTTCCCCTTTTGGAAGAGTAACTGCTACAGTGTTTATCCCATGACTGTTCCTGCTCTGCACTCTGGCTGGGTGAGGGCAGAGAACTTAACCTGACTCACAAGTGGGTCAAGGAGAGCTATAGTCAAGTCAACGTGCCTAAGGAACTTTGTACCCTGAAGAACAACATGGGGACAGGAGCCGAATTCGATGCCATGAATTTGTGCTACAACTGTATCATTATAATGTTATTGGGATGGGGTGAGTGCATGGGAGGGTAGGGGGTATGAGCTTGAATCATTGGGCCCAGAGGGCCCAATGTGATAGACACTCCCCAAGCTGGTTTCCTTCTAGTACTCACCGCTATAGAGACCCTTCCCATGTTCTACTGGGGCTCATCTGTGTGACCAATAGCCTACAGCAGAAAATAGGGTATGCTACTCCAAGTATACAGAACTCTGCTCGCCTCCCTTCTTTTCGCTTCCCCTCCTTCCCTCTCCCCCCACTCTTTCCTCCCTCTCTTCTGTTTCCTTTCTTCCTCCCCTTTTCTCTTTCACAATGGGAAGGCCAGCCACTGTGTAATGAACAATCTGGTGGAGAATCCAAAGTTATTAGAACTAATGCCCTTCAAGCATGTGCGTAAGCTTGGGTGCAGATTCTCAGCATCAGTAAAGCCTTCAAAAAGACTCGTGCCCCAGCCTGTAGCTTGACTGTAATCGTGAGTCGTAACTCTCCAACTAAAGCCACTCTTGGCTGCCTAACCCAAGAAACTATTGCAGATAAGAAAGTGTTTTACATTCTTAAGTTTTTAGCATGTGTTTAATGCAGCAACAGGTAACAAACACACACACATTAAGTACAGTCTGTGTACATGAGATAAGAGTTCACAAAAGAGAATTTATAAATTTTTCTTTGATAGCTGATATTCTAAATTTTCAGATCAAGTTCTTGATGTATGAAAGAGCAAAGAAGGTACTTCATTTTCCTTCAGTCTAAGCTTTTGATAGCACAATAACTTACATATGGTAGTTTTCCCTAATAGGAAAACTTAACCTTTATTTTGAACAATCTAGATAAAATCAGTTTGGGCATTTTCTTGTATTTAATTTAGAAATGACAGAGTTTTTATTAAATAAAACTTATAAGTTGGGCTAAACTTAATTTTAGGTATATTAGTGTTCTTAGAATTTGTCCAAATCTCTAAATAATCATCTTAGGCAATTCCCTTTAGGTTTTTGAAAGAAGAGTCTAGTTTGTAGAAATTCCATTTACATTTTTTCTAAGGTAACTTTAAAGTATTCAAACAGTGGTCAAAGTCCATTTCTATGCTGAAGAGACAATCTCTGGGCTGAGTGACTATATAGGGTTAAGGTGCCTGCTTAGAAAGTGGCCGACCCCACTTTTATCCCCCATTCTTGGTGCACCATGAGTAACTCTGGTGTGTATGGCCCAAAGGCCCCAACACCCAAAATTAAAGGGTCTCTCATAGGTTCCATTTGTCTTTGTTTTATCTATTTTTCTGGTTCCTTGTGTGAATTTTGGTGTAGCTTTTATAGAGAATAATAGTAAAATAGTAAATAAAATTCGAAAGCGCCCAACACTGGCATTTTGAGCGGCACTTCTGCTACAGCGCATGTACACAGGACTCATAATTCATCATATTCTTTTTCCAACCTCCTCCACCCTCGAGTTACTACACATTTTACATTCTTTACCTACCTAGAATGACTCTGTCCAATCAACTGGACATCTGTTTTCCCTCTCCCCTTTTGGACAAAAGGCTGCTCCCTATGATTTCATGCCCTTGTTTCTAGAACATGTAAGAGCTTGCTCTCAGACTCCTTGTAAGCAATATACCTCTCTGTGAGGATACAAGTTTGGAAGCCCTTTACAAGAAACAATTGGAGATCTGTGTGATCTTTTGGTGCATTCCATGGGGATGTTATACCGTCTGGAGAGAAAACTGTGTAGGCAACAGTTACTTTACACGGACTATACAGAGGCCAGTGAAGAGTAACGTTCAGAGTGTTGATCATACATTTAGAAAATAAAAAAATTTGGAGAAATAATTCTTTTTTTGTTATCAATTTTCAAATATCCTATCAGTATTATTAACCATGGTCAGTGTGCTATACATTATATCTCCAGCACCATCTGATATCTGGAAAGTAATTCCATTTTTTAACCTCTTTCATCCACTTACCTATGCCTTTACAATTATTTTCTGAATTTAAAAAAATAGGAAATATTGGGGCTGGAGCAATAGTACAGCAGGTAGGGCATTTGCCTTGCATGTGGCCAACCTGGATTTGATACCTATCATCCCATATGGTCACCCTAGCACTTCCAGGAGTAATTCCAGAGTGCCAAGCAAGGAGTAACACCTGAGCATCACCAGGTGTGAGCCAAAAAAAGAAAAATAACAGCAACAACAACAACAGCAGCATCAACAATAATAATAAAGTGAGAGAAGGAATCTGGAGTTCTGACCTCCATCAACGATTGAGAGTCAGGGACGGCTGTCTTGTTTGCCAAAGTGTCAAACAGATGGGCTGGACATATAATGCAACTTGGAGACGACCGCTGGACTAGAGCCATTATCGACTGGATCCCATGGGACATCAAAAGATCATATGCCGCTCACCTACAGATGGTCAGACTTCTTTGTCAAGGCCCTGAATTAACGATTTGAGGCTCTTCATATTCCAGGAGCAAGCAGATGCCATTGGGCTACACTGGCACGTGACAGGGACAAATGGAAACATTATTGGTGCCCGTTTGAGCAAATTGATGAATAACAAAATGCCAAGTGATCAATAATAATAATAAAAGAAAAAGGAATTTTTCATAATAAGCCCAGCATGGCATTCCCAAGGACTAACACGCTTCTTTGCTGTTTCTAGTTCTTGCAACTACTTCCTACCTTTCTTCTCTCCTATTTTCTTTGTCCACTTCTTTTCTCCTTTTTTTCTCAGACTGAGGAGGCCCCTCAGTGGACTTGCAGATTTTCTGTGGAATGGAGGCTTGTGTTGAGAAAAACTGAGAGGGAGCCGGGATGAAGAGACAGGTCACGAATCTGAGAGTGTCTCATAGGAGAAGGCCCCTCACCCCAGCAGTTTGCCCTGGAGGGTTGGGAGAGTTGCTATGAGGAGGGAGCCTGGGATTTCCTTCTAGCTCAACACCATGGTCTTAAATTCTCTTCATGTTGGATAGCAGCTCATGGGTCAATCTACTAGCCAGAGACTATAGTCCTTTATATTGCTGTTTCCTCTGGCAGAAGAATTTGCTCCGAAAGGATTCCCTTTGGAGTTACATTCCAATGAAGATTTTGCAGTGAGAGTTAGAAAGAGGACCCTGGCGTGGTGGGATGGGGATGGGAGCTCTGGCCACGGGACTTGAAGTCAGACTTTGTCTGAAGAGATGCTTCGAGTCCTGGTTTCTCATACACCAGAAAGTGAGTGCCTGGAAGAGTCACTGGTGGAATCCCAGGATTGCATCTAAATCGAGCCCAAAGTAGTTATACAGGGTAATACATTGCCAGGAGTAGGAATTTAGATTTTCTTAGCTTAGTTTGTCTCTCTCAGTCAAGTTAATGGTTCAGGGAGGCCTCCGGGATGGGTTTCATTGCAGCCAAGAGGGGAGAACAATGAAGGTCTGCTTGTGTGGATGCGGTTTGGCAGAGCTGGAGAAGAGATTCTAACCCTGAGTGTTCCCCGTCAGAATCTCTGCTGTCTGGTTGGCCTGGTTTCTTTGGAGCTGCCTGGCTCCGGGGCAGTAGGTAAACAATCAAAGCCTGTCCTGGAAGAATAACTTCCATGATACAGTCAGTGCTTCCCAGGTGCCAGGTGGCCTGGGAGGTGCTTTACATGCACAGACTTTACATGCAAGAGTCCTTTCAGCAATGTGGTATTTCCATCTGTGAAATAAATGTCAGACCAGAAACATGCAGAGGTGTGCTCGGCATCACACCTCTAGCACATAGCCTACATTTCAGCTCTGCTATGGTTGGTTTTTTTTCACTCTAATCTCATATGTACTCATAAACAAACAAATAAAAGTTTCCAGTTTTCAGAATAGGGATCCAGAAATGAGACTGGGAGAGAAACAGGGTTGATGCTAGATTATTTTATATGATAGAGGTCCTGCCCAGCTGTGCTCAGGGCTTTCCTCTGACTCTGTGCTGAGGGGTCACTCCTGGCCAGGCTCTCAGGACCATACGGAGTGCTGAGTATCAAACCCAAGTCTGCCACATGCAAGACAAATGCTTTATCCACCTTGGGCCCATCTCTTGGGCCCCTTTTATATTGAGAAACTAAAATTCCATTCCCAATGCCCACAGAAGTACTAGTATATCTGAGTCGATCAGCATAGGCGAAGACAGCACAACCATCCTTGGCAGTCTCTGTCCTGGGCTGCAATCTAGGAGGGCAGGGCTAGGGCATGCCCTGCTAGAAGATTGCAGTAGACTCATTGCAACTGTAAAAAACCCACTCCAGGTTTTCAGCACTGAGGAATGTAAAAGAGTCTTGCCCTCTGCTGTTTCCCTAGACGGATTCACATAATAGAAAACTTAGTCTGAAAGACTTCCAACACTGCTCCTTTAGGGAAGGCTTTCATTTTCTCATAACTTTCTAAGATCATTCCATAAATGCAAGGAAGCTTATCACAGCAGCCTCAGCAGTGTGTTGGCATAGGCCATTTGCTCAATAGAACTGATCGATATTCACTCCCCAAGTTGCCTGTTGTTTAGGAATGCCAAAGGAAACCCAGGTGCTGCTTCAGCTGGTGATCCTTTGGAAATCCATATGCTTTCTTTGTTGTTCTAGGAAGGCCTCATTGGCCTGAGAAACATCTACATTGACTGAATTTCTAACAGAAAAGCACTGTTTTTCTTCATGCCTCATGATCAGTACTAACCAAACCTACAGTGTTTTGTTTTGTTTTGTTTTCATTTCATCTACTACCCAGAATGTGGTAAAATTGTGTGATGGTCTCAAGTGCTTTTAATAATGATTTGTTCAAATGAGCATCCAACCAAAATACATATATTGTACTTAGCATTTTATTGACTTTAATATAAACCCTTCCCCTTATAAGACAGTTTGTTTATTGTGGGAACTAGTTGTTTTTATGTTACAGAGTAACTATCTTTTAATTTGACCAATTACTTTCTCATGATATTTAAATAGCTTCCTTATTCTTTATGTTTATTAACTGACATAGATCTCTAGATCTCAATTTGAATTTTATTTATCTTTTATCTATATTTTCGTGTGGTGCCAGGGATTGAACCTAGGGTCTTACACATGAAAGGTTAGTGCTCTGTATCAGAGTTACATCCCTGAACAGTCTTTACATCTTTTGATTTGTTTTGGGGTCACATCTGGCTGTGCTATGGCTTACTCCTGGCTCTGTCTCCACTTCTGGTGGGTGGGTTGAAGGGAACCTGCAGGGTACCTGGAGATAGAACCTGGTTCAGTTGCATGAAAGGCAAGCACCTTACCTGCTGTACGCTCTCCAGTCCTGTCTTTGGATCTTGAAACTTAATTTAGGGTTAGGTTCATTTTGATTGTCAAAAATGATTGATAAATAATTTTATTCCATTTTTATTTTAATAGCATATTTTTGAATTTTTGTTTTTTGGCAAATATATTGCATATATTTTATTTATTGGTGTAACATTGGTTTATAACATTACATAGGTTTTAGGAACATAGCATTTTAAATTTGCATATTGTATATTATATTATGCTTAGCACCAAAAGTCTAGTTTCCGTCCTTAGTCACACAGTTGACCCATTTTGCAAGAGTCAAGCCTGCATTTCTGAATTCACTTCTAGAAACCACTATTTTTCCTTATAGTCTAAGACTGCTTTTATCATTTTGCTTTTGTTTTGTCTGTCCATTAGTTTTGTTTTTTTTATCTTCCACGTGCTAGTGAAATCCTATGGTGTTTGGCTTCATCTAGTTTAGTTCACTGAACAGGATAGCCTTTAGGCCCATAGAGGGTGATGCTAATCTTTTCCCTCTGCACACTGAAACACACACAATATAGAGTCCAAACTCAAGAGAAACTAAGATATATCTGTTTGTTAGGAAGTAGCAAGCTGGATCTCTGCCTTATGGTGCCGCCGTCATTAGCCCAATGATTCACTAACCACGTATCTTTCTCCAGATCCATCATTCCTGAGAATTGGAAAATGATGATTTTCAAAGTTTATTTTTTTTAATTAACTGTAACTTTTTTTTTGGTATGGGTCTGTGTGAAGAATTTGACCTCATCAACTCTAAGATAAGCTCATACATAACAACTCTTGTATAATGCAACTCATTCAAAAAAGTAAAGTTTTTTTTTCCCCTATCAATTTTGAGAATAAAGATTTAGATGAGATGGCGATCAACAAATCTTTCTCTGAGTATCACTGAAGTTTTACATGTTGTTCTTAGCACTAATGTCATTCTTTTTGCTCACATTAACCCAAATTTGCCAGTAGGAACCTCTTCAGGTTAGTTCCTGTGTTCTATTGTCTCTTGTAAAGTTTGATTGTTTCTTTGCTTCTGGAATGTTGGATTACAGTCCTAGCCATTTCAGATTTAACATAGGATTGTCCTTCAGGAAGCATAGGTTAATTGAACTGTTCCCATTTCAGTGCTCCCCGAGCCACAAGGACTAAACCTATTCTCTGTGTTTAACTTTTTATCTCTCCTTGTGTCCTTCTCCTACCTGTCCATCACATAATCTCCTAATCAGACACAGCAATTTACAAAGTTAAACCTTCTGATGGCTTTGGACTTTGTATTGTAAGTGAAATATTGCTTTTCTCTTTCCTTTATGGTTTTTTTTTTGCATATTTCTATATGAGAGCAATGTCCTTTTTGTATAGACACAGGAAGACTGTTAATGCTATGCTTTTGTAATATAGGGGTTAATTACTCTGAAATATTTCCTCCTGGGCATCCATCAGATTTACCTGACTTAAACCTCAATTGTCCTTAGATTGATTTCATTTCCTTACACCCCAAAAAGCAGGGTCCTGATATGGGTCTTGGATGGTTGGACCCAGGGCAAGCCGTGAGTTAGCTACCCTGGCCTTGACTTGGAATAGACTAAGTTAAGAGCACAGTCATGGAACGAACTATGGCATGATCCAAAGATAAACTACTGATTTAGGACCCTGATGGGATTGGAAAAAACTTACCTGGCCTGAGGACTATATTCTGGAATATATAATGAGATGTCCCCAGGAAAAGCCACCCTTTTACTGTGAGTCCAGAGAGACAATTTTTAGCTTAATCCAGGATGTAGATAAAAGTCTATATCTCTTTATGTGTTTATACAAAAATGACTAGAAATATTATTAAGTAGTAAATGTAATATGATTGTATACCAGCAAAGGAAAGGAGAAAATAATATGCCCTTAACTGGAGTTCAGCCTTTGTCCTACCTGGTCTATAGCCCCAGGGCAGGATTCCATAGGGGGTCAGGGTGGGGAAATGGGGAGGTCCCTTAGTAGATTGTCCCTGGAATAAAGGGGGATTTTATTTTTTTAATATCTGCTCATTGTTTTAGGATCAAAGTTCTATCACATCTCTGTCACCCCCAGCCCCCAGCCCTTCAGGATGCCTCTATAACTAGCAACCTCGACTTGAATTAAATGGCCACTAATTGCCAACAAGAGTTTGGTCCTGCTCCTTAGCCAGAGGTGGGAGTGGGGTGGGGGAGGAAAGTCATAGCCCCAAATGCACCAGGGCCCCCACCAAACCCCATCATCTATTGGGAACCTTGCCAAAACCCCAACACTGGCATAAAAATGTGACTGCTCATTTTTAAATGTCCTCATGTGGACATAAAATTAAAGACTTCTCAGTGGGAGCTTCTTCTGCTGGAATGGTATGGAAATATCTCAGTTTCAGGTCATTAAAGAGGATTTATTTCCCAGACCTTTGTTTCCTCCATTGATATTGTCATGGTGATGCCAGGGTCACATGCGTGTTTGATTATAGGACCAGCTCCTTTAATTGTGGGACCCACTGTTGGTGCACATCAGGAATATGGTGCTTGGACATTTACCCATGGACCCCCGGGGACATGCATAGTTGTGCTTTCCAGAGGTTACGCTTTTTTTGTTTGTTTGATTGCTTTTGTTTTTGGGGCCACACCAGCAGGGTTCAGGGATTCCTCCTGGCTTTGCACTCAGGGATCACTCTTGATTGTGCACAAGGAAACATATGGGATGCCAGTGATTGAACCCAGGTTGGTTGTGTGCAAGGCAAATGCCCTACCCCCTG